>DWLR01004907.1:0-11537 GCA_018246295.1 Papilio alexanor hazarajatica | reverse complement strand
AATGGCATAAATGGGCCTTTCAAATAAAAAATAAATATCGTTAATATCTCACACACATCTTGTTTTATTTAATTTTAACATCGACCCGTCCTTGTTGAAAGACCCTATAGAAAGATAATAGATAAATCTAATAGAAAGATGATAGATAAATCTAATAGAAAGATGATTGATAAATCTAATAGAAAGATGATAGATAAATCTAACAGAAAGATGATAGATAAATCTAATAGAAAGATGATAGAAAGATAGATGAATTTACATGGACCAGATTAGTGACATACGAATAGAATAATGCGTTAAGAAAACTACTCATAACCGACAAGCATGTATGATTAGATGTAGAAGAAGTGAGTGAAATATAACAGGACCATACTATATTAAAATCTATAATCTCATCCCTCTAGAGCACGGGACTAAGTGCTTATTTATAATTCACATAAATTAACTACAATTTACGACTTACTAAACTCAGGACAACCTAAATTATCATCGCTGTATACATACCCCTGTAAAATAAAAGTAGAAAAGAATTTTTAACTAACTACTACTAACTTACTAAACAATAATAAACCTTTCAGGAACTAAAAGAAACATTCACGTCTCACTCCCTCATCTTGACAGCAGCGCTGGGGGCTACGAAATATACTTTGGATCAGTCTTACGACCTTCCGCAGTTAGACAAATACATAGACTATTTTAATGTACTCTGTTATGACTATCACGGTGCTTGGGAAGGAGTTATTGGGGTGAACGCAGCACTGCACGGCGCCAACAGTGATGATGTTGTCAATGTTGTAAGTTTTCCGTTCTTCCGTTCATAAATTTTACGCTTTGTTGATTTAAAAAAAATATGTTCAATGCACTCATAATTACAGATTCTTTATTCCCTTCGAGGATTTCAACATTTAATTGAATTTAATAAACTTTCCACAGGATTATAGTCTTAAATATTTGTTGTCTCATCGGGTCACGCCAGGAAAAATAATCCTCGGTCTGGCTTTCTTCGGCCACAGCTACATTCTGACGGATCCTAAGACACCAAATATAGAATTCGGCGTTACACCAATAACCACAAAGTCTTTCCAAGGGCCTTACAGCAAAGAATCTGGCTTCATGGGTTACAACGAAGTAAGAAAAACTTTTTGCAAAATAATATTGTTAATTTGCAAGCCAAAAACCAAAAACATTACTCTCCAGACACGAACTCACATACTCTCATACTCATACTTTCTTATACACACGAACACACACACAAATGAACACACGCGCGCGCAATTTTAAATGTTTAAATCTTTTTAATTTTAATTATGTATCAATTATTTCATATTAATTGAATTGTAAGAGGAAGCGTCAGTGTCTGCAACACAGTGCAAACTAGCACAGACACTGACATTCACTCAGTCTCGAAAAATGCATAGCGTTTTTGTTTTTGCTTTGCGCTTAAATTTTAATAAAATATTATTATTATTAAGTAACGTAATCAATTTTCCTACAATAGCATTCTGTAATATTTCACTGCTATTCGAGAATTCCACAATAGTAGGATAATTTGTCTTAACGTATATCATACAAAACTCTAAGTAATAATAATCTCAGTGTGTGTTTTTACTAGATTTGCAGGGAATTAAGTGACCCATCTTCTAAATGGGTACGCCACTGGGACGAAAAGACTTCCACACCTTACCTTCGTGACGGCGCGCGCGTCATAACATACGACAATCCCAGGTCGATCGCCCTCAAAGTCAAGTAAGTGGATTATCATTGACTATACTATTCTAATGATATAAGTAACAGCGTCTGAAAGTTATGACCTAATTGTACAGATTCATTGCGATTATTTTCAAAACATAGGTATGTTCACAACTCAGAGTATTTTGATTTGCAGTTATATGTTTTTTCAGATTTAATTTTATCACTCATAGGATCCTGAGTAAAAATATTCTTAGTTTAATTTAATTTACTATTGACAATACTTAATAAATTAAACCTTTTCCATTCCCTTTTTTTACCTTGTTTAAATAATTTACAGAAAAGCTGTGGAATACAATCTGGGCGGCGTGATGGCGTGGTCTGTGGACACTGACGATTTCAAAGGCCTCTGTGAGAAGGAAGCCGACTATGTATCAGTTTCGTATTCTACTCTTTGGGATTTCGCTCACAAGTACAACCGCATCGCCAACAATCCGGTGCTAGAAGGAATTCTTAAGAATCGAAATCTGCCAAGTGGTGAGATCTGTTTTGATATTTGTAATATCTGTAAAAAACTACATGTTTAATTTACTTACAAAAATGCGATCTTTGCCCGACGTTTTTAAATAATTTAAAGGAGTAATGGCATAAACAAATCTATTTCATACCCCACAGTTCAGTTTATATTTAGTAATATTTATACCAATCACTTTAATTACACAAATGCGATATTCACTTTTTACAACAAAAGTTACTGAAGATTTGTTGGTTCAATATATTTCTTTAATAACTTATTTGTGTGATCTCTTTATTCCATACAGCTGCCCATTTGGATCGACTAACGGATACACCGCCCAGCCAAACAGATGTCGTAACTAGAAGCAAGAACCGCATCTGGCTGTCGGAATCCGAAACCTCGCACTACGCCCTCCTTCACACCATTGATGACGTCATGCACCTCGCTTTAGAAGAAAAAGGTATCAGCGATGAAATGATCCGATTGCTAACAGAAAAAGCTGACACTGGGGGTCAAAATAATAATGCAAGTGTTTACACAATGGTGTGTTACTTCTGTTTTATTTAATTAAAAAAGGCGTATTTTCGAATCCTAATCACCGAGTAAATTACGCCTGAACAAAAAGACTTTTATTAACTGCAGAAAATTTCGCCAACAGTTAGGCTACACCCAACAACTTAAGGCGCTACGCATATAAATATAAAACGCATATGCAAAGTATAAAATTTTACGTAAGTGCCATTTATATCGAAACTAAATAAAATTAACAATTCCGTGAAAAGAATGTTTATCTGTAAGATAAATTATATTTTCGAATACTTTATGGTATTTTCAAAACGTCATCATTCGCCATTTAATGTTAACAGCCATACCTTTGATTAGTTAATAAAAATATTTAAAAAGTTAAATATAAAATACTAGAATTAATTGTTTTAGCGAGTTTCCTAGATAATCTAGAGTTGAACTAATTACTCCATTTTTCTGAAACTATGTTTTTCTTTTTTTATTTAATGAGATATATTTTGTGTAAATAAATTTTGTTATACTGTGCTTAGTTTCATAATATAATATTAACGTTATTTATATCATCGTTCTTAAAAATGCCTTTAGTAAATAAATCACTTTAAACAATCTAATGTCTTTATATTAACTACGTAGCGTACGAAAGTTTTCTTTTATACGGTGATGTTGCGGGCCCCTTTACCCCTTTTTCCCCTATCCACGCTTCTTTCTACCAGATTGACCCAGAGGGGGATAATGTTTTTGAAACATATATATGTACGTATTCGACATGTATATGTCCGTTCCGTTGTGACCTCCTGTAGTCTGAACAGCTTGACCGATTTTGAAGAGTGAGGTTTCTTTCGATTCGTATTCTTACCTACCATTACCATTTACATACCTGAGTGTGTGTGAGTCTGGAATGAATGATAATAGTCATGAACTCAGTCAGGTATTTGATTTTTTAAGTCCAATATTACTTGTTGATACCAGTAGTTTTATAGAGTTGTGACATTTCCCCGTTCCAACCGGCCAATGAAATTATTATATTTATTTATTATATATTAGAAAGAAATTTACAATTTGCGTCTTTCTTAATATGAAGAAAGTACTTTAGTTTATACTCGTATGTTATTTATATTTATCCGTTTATCTTTTAAATTATATTTTGACATTTGACATCAACTTGTCTTAAATATTTTTAAATCTAATTTATTTAAATTTTATAAATCTTTGTTATTTGATAATGATATACTACATAAGTTATGTGCGAAAAACAAAATTGGTGGTGCACCACCAAAATTGGTAGTGATCAGCAGCAGATCTGCAACTACGCACAGATTGGAATACCTATTGAACCTGAGTCTATTGTTGGGCTCCTTACATATTCTGTTCTGTTGAAACAAATCAAAATGTAACATTAGCACTTCGAGCGCAGGCTGTAACGGAACCCCAAATTCAGGCAGAATCAATCCATTCAATTCAAGTTTAATATATTTTGTGCTATTTTATAATTTCATATTAAATACCGTATATAAGTATATATTCCCAAAGAGGGTTGGCGTCAGCAGGCGGCCGGCCGTATAACTATAGCCAAAACCAGTTGCAGTATGAACTACATTAGAATTCAGGATACATGGAAGAGTAGTACATACTGTGCCGACACACAAGTGGGAAAAGGGCAGGGAGATGATGATCTTTTTAGTTATGGTTTTAATTTAACCGTGTTCATTAAAATATTGTATTTATTTTATACGTATATGTTATACCCGAGTAGAGGGAGATAAAATTTTCGCCACCCCACAATAATAAAGCAGTAAATAAAAGTGCTCCTGGTATACTAGTGAAAACATTATCATTGACATTAATCGTGATAACGAATTGAGGTTAATGGAGCTAAATGTAATGAAGTGAAATTTTGTATGCAAATTTATTGTTGTGTAGTTTGAGATTCGCTCTGTTGTCGAATTATATAATGATCAATTCAACAATACTCGGACTCAGTACTCTACTGTTCTGCATATTATGTTGTTTAAACTGGGTTTGTATCGTGTCATTAACTAATGTTTGTGTAATTGATAATCTTTAAAAAAAATTAACAAAAATTAACCGACTTCAAATGTATATAATTTAATTAATAAATCTTTAATTAATTTATAGTCACGCTACGTCTCTTTACAAATTCATTTAACCCAAACAGAAGCCCTGTTATCAATTTATCAATTTTCTCTATGTGCGAATGTCTCCTTTCCATCATTTTTTTTTTTTAATTCAGGTCATAAATAACGAATTTATGAGATAACCACCATTAAAAAATACAACCGAATTTCGAAACAACTTTTTTGAAGTTGGTTAGAAACAATAGTATTCTAGATTAAACTAGATAACTAAATATATGGTTAACGTATAAAGTGTAAAAGGTGCTACAACCGGAGTTACAGTTTTGTATGCCGCGTGCAGTAAAAAAAACACGAATTGCGTATACGAGTATAATTATGAAAATTCAAGTAGCGCCATGTCTTCAGGATTTTAATTGAATATTTCGTAGATTAGTATAAATGGTGAAAAAAGCAAAGAAATGAGGGTTAAGTATGTTTATTTAAACATTTTATTTTATTTAAATAAAAAAGGTTTAAACAAAATGTAGGCTAGATTAGGTTTTGTTATTAAAAAAATAGTTAAAAGAAGAAAAACGAACCTAACCCAAGTAAGTTTCGTACTTGCTGATTCCGTTCCGTTTTCTGCTGTGTGTATCTGCTTAAGGGAGTTCATTTTAAATGAGGGCGGAAATACATTTAATTGAACAGACACAACGCGAAATCAGGTTCCATTTCAGGTAGCGGGTGCTACTCGGTAGTTTTTATTAAATTATTATCATAACCATTCCAACTAAACTTAGCTTGTGTTCACGACAATTGTCGAATGACGGATTCGAACCCACTACCTCACGATTACTAATCATTATTGTACCATTAATCATTAGGCTATTGACGCTTACATACATACATATAAGCTAACGCCCAACGCTTCACCCTTGTGGTTTATTTCTTTTCGCATAAAATATACCCTATTTATTCTCAATTATGATAGTTTATTTCAATTTTAATAAAATGATTAAGTTAAAAAATATAATATAACACTATTGTACTTAATCTGAACAGTGGTACTAGATTCCGTGCAGTAACAAGATTGTTCAAAAGTTTCGATTCATAAGCAAATCTCATTTTACTGCATAAATTTCAAGAACTTCTTGATAAAATATTATATTTCTTATAATTGTAGAAACTTGAAAATATTAGCTGCCCTATGCCCTAGCTCTTGATACAATCCTGGTATTATTCAAGCCTTACATGTTAGATTTGTTGCGACTAAGAAATAAGTCGCTGTTAGTGTAACGATATGAAGTTTTTGTTACGCAATTAGAAAGGGCAAATAACAACAAATGCAATTTAATCTACTGACTAATCATATTAATACAACTCTTGTTACATACTTGTTGAAAAAAGAGACGAAACAATTAAAAAAAATCCAAACAGAACTATCTACAACTTTCCGCTCCGGAGGCTATCTACTCGATGTAAAGTTTGTAACACACGTTATAATAAAACTACTTAACATTTTATAGTTTTTAAATTTGGTCAATTAGTTATTCTAAATTTAAATATAAAAAATAAAAAAGTCATGAAAGCACTCACACGAAACCTTTTGATTTTTGCCCGACTGACGACAGGAGAGTAATGTTTTTCACGTATTACAAACACGTGAAAAATGTTATGTATAACAATAGTATATTTGTACATAACATGTATGTAGGTATGTTTTCCATTCCATTTTGACATAGCCTAATCAACTAGACCGATTTTGAAGAGTAAGGTGTCATTCATTCCGTATTTTAAATGGAGAGTAGGGGTACAGGTCAGTCGGGCGTATTGTTTTTTTTAAATAATTACTAAATCGTGACCCCTTTAAATTATTAGGATTTTACACACTTACATTGTTATTTTATTTTTTAAGTAATACAATTTTAATGACCATTATAAGCATTATGCTCAGAAGCAAATTAAATATTTTTTCACAATTATACACATAATTTCCGATTCGCATAGAAACCTTTTTATTGGGTGAAATATACTAACTATTAAAGTGGTGCATGATAGCGCATCGATGTGAAACCAGCCTTACTGCGACTGGTTTTGAGAAATCCAGTGACAGTCAATCTCTGACCGCCGTGAGAGAAGCACGTGCCCATATATACAATTACAAAGTTCAAACTTCGCGGGAAGTCAAAAAAAATTAAAACTATTCCAGTTCTCACAGAAAACCAAATTTAAATCTAATCAATTTAATTAATTATTTGTCATCCAATATTCTAATAAATTAATTACATGTGAAAGATGTTATAAAAGATCTATATGACTTGTTAATAAGAATATAATTGCATGATTTGTTTCTTGTGAGTTTTGCGGGAGTGAAAGTGTTTCTAGATCTAAAAGTGAAAGGCGCTGATCTTGCCAACAAGTGAGTATGCTATAGTATGGTCCTAAAAAGCCTGTTTCCATTGGTTCGATCGGGTTAGGCGCAGAGAAATGTAGGAAGATGGTAGAACCGACCCAGTTATACCTAATATCGCAACTTTCCTTATTAATCTTGACATTGTGCTTAATTTGGTATGAATAAGAAACTGTATCAATAGTACGAATACATATAAACTTACATTATTGTTATATGAGTAACAATATACCACATACCTACTATGTATATGTTTTTGTTTTTTAATATGTAACCTATGTGTAAGTGAATTGAATGCTGATTTTTTTTTTTAGTTCCAACAAAGTACAAAGTTAATTAATTATTATATTTTAAATGATAAGCTTAAGAAGATAAAATTAAATGATCTATTAAAAGTTTTTAACAAAATCAAAACTGACTTTAGATTTTTATAATTTCACTTCTAGGTAAACTCACTTCTAGCCACGGTACGTTTCATTACAAATCCCTAACAAGGCTTGACTTATTTTTTTAATATTTCGAGTTTTGATATATCTTGGGAATCCAAGGTTCAATGACAATTAAAAATTAAACCAAAATTAAACCCACTTGCGAATGTCCTCCTTCCAGCAATAACCCTTTGCAATCGGTTCATAAATGATGAAGTTCTGACAATAAACAATAAAATAACTTGAGAAACTCCTCCATTTTCAGAAATCTGTTAAAAATATCATTTATTCATCTCAGCCTATGGCCATTCACTGCTGAACGTAGGCCTCATCCATTAATCTCCGCACAGATGAGTCCTCCGATCTTATCCAGATCATTGGTCCATCTTGTGGGAGGCCTACCCACGCTGCGTCGACCTTTACGTGGGCGCTATTCCCAGACTTTTCGGCCTGTTTATTCGTGTAATGTAACATCGACAAAAAAGAATGATATTGTCTTTGATACAAAATTACAAGGATTTGCTTTTGTTATCCAATTATCTTATTAAGAGGTATTTTATATCTACTATTTCGAAGAAAACAAGATTATACGGCAACTTTGCGTATATTTTTAAGATTTTAAAAATTGTTCTTACAGTATATATCTATTAAATATTATTTTATTAAAAATCTCATTGCTATGGGATTTTCGCCGCATAATTTTATTTTCACCGAAATATTACATATAAAATCTTTCAAAGATAGCATATAGAGGTAGCAATAGCTATCGAAGTTGTATCGCAATGGTTAGGTAACTAATGTGGTCATTGTGACACAAATATATCTCAGTAAGGCAAAAAAAATATTGTAATTCACATTTCTATAAAGAATAAGTCTACGGAAAATAGAAAGAAATATAAATAGATAGAAAATAGAACACTTCCTGGTAACTAACCTCTTGAACATCGAATAACAAAATAGTCTTGATATAATCGTTAATTAGTTTTACACTACATTTTTATACATTTTCTTCTATAAAATATCTTTATAAAGATTATTACATTTAGAAATATTACTACATTATAGATATGATAGCACAGATCATATTTAATTCAACTTCGTCCGCTTGGAATTTAATAAAAAACTGAGTATTAACTTGTCTATTTTTATTTGTCTATCATCAGCCCGAGCGAAGCTTGGCAGAGTTGTGAATAATTATGCGTTGAACATACAAAACGGTACGCTTACAGGAAATTCATTGATTGGATTATGTATTGAATTATTTTATTATTTTATTTTCAAGAATTCAAACCTCACTCTCTCTTTTTAAAATTTGCATAAACATGATTCACTACGCCTGTAGACCTTGTAAAAAAAACACGGATTTTCTTCAACTCGTTTTCAAACAACAAAGGAATAAGTCCGTAAAAAATCAAGCTTAAACAAACAAAAGTGCTGTGCTTGACCTACTTGAATAACAAAGGCATTGAAATTGAGAGTCGTTTAAAGTTGCTTATAATTTTCAATGCTTTTTCCAAAAGCTAACTTGTGTTGGTGCATTGTTTCAAAAATAAATTCAAACAGTCCACAATGCTTTACTTTCCTCTTTTAAATTGGACATTGAATAAATGTTATTGTTGGCTTATTCGAACAAATCTCTTTGTTTTAGTCTCTACTACCACTACGGCTTCATTTAGTCTTTTTTGCGAATATTTGTTCCGATAATACATTTAGAGTTCACCACTGACGAAAATTCTCTCTAACAATAATTTGTTGCATTTAAAAAAAAAGTTTACACGTTTTCAGACGGCATCTTTAGTTAAATAAGAATTGTACGCACTGGCCACGCTTCAACGCCATTTCTTTCCAAGAGCATAAAATTACTTCTACTGTATCCCTATGTATGTACTATGTTGAGAACTGGTGCATTTTCTATACAAAATTTCATCCCATCTTTCACCCCTTGAAGTTTTATTTCTTCATCAAGTTGCAGCATACATCAATTAATAAGATCCATTATATCCCTATACCAAAATTGACCCAAATTAATGCAGTAACTTTTGCGTTATATACGAACAACGCAAGACATTTTATTTGTACAGCTGATAGTAATAATTTATTACTTTTGTAGATTATTGTATTTAATAAAACAAGTTATTAACGTTTTATATCTGATTTTATTTCTCGGCAATTGCAATGAAATTACTGTAATACACATTCATTGCAATTTCACCACCGTGTGCGCGGGCGTCGCTTTGTCCGTTGTTATCGCAGGCATTGTATTCGCAACTCTCACTACTCCAGCCTCTCATCGGTCAACCACTCCGTGTGCAGTAATAAAGGCTGTAGCGCCTCCAATGCAACAATTAACTGGGGAAAGCGTTGTACGCACCACCGCGCTATTGTGCCACGGTGTTACATTAAAAGCGTTTTAATATAGCAGTCAATAAAGAAATTAAATTGTTAAAAAATAAAATTTTATTAATAACGATGAAGAATAAATTCTTTATACATTAATGTTATCTTTCGATATAGCAGTTCTTGATCGTCTTAAGTTTTAAATATGTAGAAATTTTGGAATATTATACGTATTTCTTAAATCGCTTGCTGAAATTTGATATTATAAAAGAGAGTACACATTATAATTATTTAAAGGAAAGAGCGATTGTTAACTTGTCCATTTCAGATAAGTTATACCACTTGTATATTTTTAAATGTGGAATATAATGTTTGTTGATTCGATCGATGATCGGAATAAAGTTTATACTGTACAAGAAGGTGACAAACGAGCAAACGGTCACCTAAGTGACCGCTACCCATAGACATCTGCAACAAGCAACTGAAGATGTTTCTGTTGCTTACCTTTGATAGACAAAGGAGAGGATAGACAAAAAAATTGACCTTTCCTTCTCCTGTCCATCCTCTACAGGGTCAAATCCTCTTTCTCTTCAACAAAAAATAACAATTAGGCCTCCGGCACCTCGCAATTAGACCGGAGTAAAATTGAATGAATAGAAGTGGATAATAAAAAAAACTAGAGACACATCAGTTACAAATTTTACTATCACTTTATTTTTCTGAGAACTGTCGTCGATTACTACAAAGTATTCAAGAGCACAGACAAATACAACAGCACTATCTTTTCTTTTTCCTTTTTCAGGCTCGATTCTAAATAAAATACGTAACACGCCAACTTACGATATGTCCGAACAATACAATCTTATAAAAACGCCATGTCAAGGGTGAATACTGCAACAAACTCACCATGGATTACGATAAAACATTCAGAAGCCTTCAAATCATTCTATAAAGTTTCACATCTTCGCAAATATAAATTTACCAAACTCACGAAATGGCGACAAAGAAGATTAACAAAATGGCGGCTGAGTACGAACGTTCTAATTCCATTGATGATTTTAAATGTAGCTGGACAAACACGCGCTGTAGAAGGTAATAATAACATTAATATTATAAGCTAGATGGCCCCTCGGTTTCAAACAAGCTTTTCCACTCCATTATGTCATATTTCTATCTCTATTGTATATAAATTGAACCCGTAAAATCGAAAAATACTTATCAAACACATTAAGAAATTTTCCTCATATTTATTTATAATTTAGATAACATCATCATTACTATTATTATCAAAATTACTAATTAAGTTCATGTCATAATAATAATTAAGCGCAAAGTTTTTATGCAAAAAAAATTGTTAAATAATTTTTGCTTTTTTAGTTTTTATTCGTTTCATCTCAGTACACGTTCTCTTTTTTGTCAATCTAATCTAATCTATCAAAAAAAAATTAAGTTTAGAAGATTAAAACATTACAGAGCCAGCTCTGTAATTTTTCTTCTTCTTCGACTTCTAAACGTCGACGTTACTAAAACATCAGTTGTTATGAATACATATTAAT
>DWLR01004906.1:0-11538 GCA_018246295.1 Papilio alexanor hazarajatica | reverse complement strand
GGTCGTGGTATTTCACCGGTCGAGCGGGCCATTCGTGCAACAGATGTTATTGTTGCGGACTCTACCACTGTTAAACTATCTGCAATCTTAGTCCAAATATTCTCTAAAAAGTTTCAGACTATTAAAACTTCTTTCCCTTTTAAAACAGAAGGAAATACGTTTGCTTACAGCTGACTCTCATCTTAACGATATTAGTGCATTTTCATGCCGATAAAATATTTTACTATTAGTCAATTTTATAAATGTTATCATGTTTCTGAGGTTAATTAAAAGAGGATTTTTAGGAGTTTAACTAAAGATTAATGATTTTCGCAAACAATTCGCTGTTTGCGGATCGTGCCCCGATGGGCTTTGGTTTAAGTTGCGATGCGTGAGAAATAAACTCTGCGAGAGATTATATTCCAAGCTTTAAAAAATATATATCTACTGCAAATCTTGCAGTTGAAATCGTTTATATTCAGAATACGAGTTGTTTCACAAAATGAAAAAAAAAGGAATAAAATTTCAATTAAAGATTTCTGGATTGTTTTATTAATTTTCATAAAAAAGATTTTATATGTTTTGATACTATCAGCCTATCACTATATAAATACAGCTTATAAATAGAAAATTCTGTGAATAGATCATCTACAACCAATCACGCTACGCTAGCGTTAGTGTTCAAAAAATTTGAATGTAAAAAAAGTAGAAAACTTTTCTTTTACCATTCCAACTAAGTTTAAACGCTTTTTGCTAGGATATGAGGAGGCATTAGTTGAATGGCGATATTCGAACCCGAGAACACATGTTTGGTAGTCCGTACCCTCAACCATTGTTAAATTTCCATGCAACTGTTCCCGTCGCCTCAGTTTTTGTCGAATTAACCCTGTTCTGAGATTAAGTCAGTGAATCCTAGTTGCCGAGTTCAAACTTGTGTATCGCCTTGGCACATACCTGAAAGCTTAACTAACTGAATAAGGAGTGTCGCCCGAAACTCTGCGATACAAACTTTCGACTTGCAAGATTTGCGAAAACGTTTTCTGCTACCTGCGTTAGGGTTCGACTAGATGAAATATTTATAAAAAACATTAAAGTAGCTTCAAAAATATTATAAATACGAAAATACATACGAAACAGAACGGTTAACGGTTTAAAACGGTTGTAAGTAATAATTTATTATTTAACCTTTATTAACATTAATTTATAGGTTATTTAATTAATTAAATAACCTATAAATATATGTAAGTACATAGTATAGTATAATATAAATAGTATAGTATAGAATAATACAGTATAATACAATTTTTATATATAAGAATAATGGCGTAAAAATATTGCAAATTTATTTGTAATGGCCTAGTAAGTACTAGGTATGTTTACAAATGCTAATAAGAATTTTTGAAGAATATGAAAAATTTCGAAAAAGCTATTTGCTTGAAGTATTCGAAATTACATTACAGAAGTAATACAAAGAATTGTCTATTAAATATCTCAAGTAAAATTGGCAATTACAAATAAATTTGCAATATTTTTTACGCCATTATTCCTATATATGACAATTATTAAACATTTCTTTCCTAGAAAATTTTAATTTTATTACTATAATATATTGACCTGTAATTTTCTTTGATTACCAATAAATTTATATTTGTATGTGCAATTTACTTGGAAGATCATATTTAATCTTTTAAAGATATAAACATTACTGTAACTTAGTTAGTAGTTAGTAGTGAAAATTACTAAACATTTATTTTTTAGAAAGTTTTAATTTTATTACTGTTAAATATATCTTCAATTTATTTGGAAGATCATATTTAATCTATGAAAATGTAAACATTACTGTATCTTAGTTTGTTTTAGCCTTAGCAGGCACCTAAGTATTTGAAAAGCTTCAAAAGTGGATTTAGAAACACGTCGCACTCGTTTCAAGTTGTCCTGAATGCGCTTGAAAATAATTTGGTTGAAAATTTTAAGTTCCTTTTTATAACAAGTCTTTTTAATGATATTCGTACACACATTCAACCGCAGTAAAAAATACATAAAATAATAATTATTCACTTTTAGTTGGTGCCGTCACCGAGCGATCATACGTGATCTAAGCCCTTCTTAATTAGGTTATGATAATGTTTCAAGAAAGCTTAAACAATTTAATTATTCACTTTTAGTAAAATATTAGCATGAAAAGACGACAAGATAATAACATCGTATCTATGTTTAAAAATGTTTCCAAAGAATTTAATTGACGTAGGATCATATAACTGGTTTCTTTTTCGAATTCAAAAAACTGCGAAAGTTCTGCTGACACAGTTGGAGTTTGGCAGCTGTGAGACATTTGCTTCTCGTTTACAAAATAAATTTCCAGTGTCTAGCGGAAGTCATTTCCCGGGCCGCTGATACATGAAATTTATTAAGCAATAGACCAACATAAAAGTCCAATCTGCATTGCAAAACATAATTTTTAAACTGTTAACAAAATAGCAGTGCGGAGTGTGGTGATGTAAAGATTTTTTTATATTATATGTTTATTTGATTTGAATTTAAATGAATCCTATATTTTAAAAGTGCTGATAGCCTTATGGTTATGGGTACTGGCTACCAAACATGATCTACGACTATTTTCGTAAACCATAACCAAGTGGAAACCATGATCTGCCTGCCCTTCTCCCACTTGCGTAGGGTCCGCACAGTATGTACATACTACTCTTTCATATAACCTAGACTCTACTGTAGTCCATACTGTAACTGGTTTTGGCTATAGTTTTACGGCCGGCCGCCTGCCTGACGCAGCCCTCCTAGGGAATATACCAATATAATATATTTAATATGACATTATTAAATACATAAAACTTGTCTCTGCTTATATAAATTACAATTGAATTCTTTATTCTTCTTGATTCTTCCAGAAGTGGGGGTTCTGCTGCAGCTTGCGCTTGAAGTTCTGGTGCCAGGTGTTTACGGTTGTCAAGGTGCAAAGGTTACATATTGAATTGTCTCAACAGCAAAGAAGATGTAAGCAGCCCAACGTTAGACTCGGGTTTAATGGGTATTCCAATATGTGCGTAGTTGCAGGTCTTCTGCTGATTAAATGCTCCACCTATTTTGTTTTCCACGCATAACTTATGTAGAATATCATTACCGAATAACAAAGACTTATAAAATTGAATTAAATTAATTTAAAATATTTAAGACATATTGATGTCAAACGTCAAACGTCAGTTTTGAAATTGTTACAAGAAATATTAATAATTATTTCAATAATCTGCTAATATTTTATACAAAAGAAATACACTTAAGCTCGCTAATAGATGGTTCACGACATTAATTTGCATAAAAGCGGCCTTTATCATGAGGCTACTTTTGTTAACATTAGATAAAAAAAAAACATTTGTAAAGAAAAAACATTAAGTTGTTTTAAATATATCATTTTAATTACACTTTATTTTCAGTTCTATTTATTAAATGGGATGAGGCTGTAGATCGTCTTTGTATCACTTGAATCCCAGTAAATTCCATAAAGGGACTAACTCCACTCAAAAAGTATACGTAAGTATACCTAGGGGGGGGGGCTTATTTTTAAACTTACATTAAACAATATAAAATAATGCACTTGTGCTACTATTTACTTAACATGTCTCATTTATTTTGAAATTACTGAAGTATATGAGTTATGGTATTTACGAATCGGGGTGACCCTATTCGTAAAGGTCCCGAAATATGTTGTAAGTGCGGGGAAGGGACAAATTTATGTAGCTTATACACAAAAAGCGACGTCCATGTTCAACGCTGGAGATTCTTGTGGAAGCATGGACTTTGACGGCGGCTTGGATAAGGTTAATTTATTAGGAAAGTTACTACAGCGAGGGGACAATAGTAAATCAGCAACGTATCTGGAAGACAACTAGTGAGCACGTAAATGGAAAATGTTTGTACGATGTATACAAAGATAGCTCGACATAATGCCGTATGAGTATTCGTTTGGCATTTCCAATTAAAAGGTAGGTTTGTATTGTTTATTACAAATTATTTACCTGTGCTTTAATTGATTAAATATTTATTTATTTGTCACGATTAAATTCGGAAATTTCTGAACCGATTTTAATAATACTTTCATTCTTACAAATACTTCTTAACGGGCCTTTTATTTTGCCTTGACTGATAATAATGAAGTCCTCATACGTTATTTTACTCTAGTTCTCGCAATAGTTCTACTTATTTACATTATACAAATATTAAGTCAAATCGTTTATTCTAATATAGAAATTTAGCTATAAACATTATATATATGTATGTATATATATATATATATATATATGTATATATATACGTAAATGACTGTATCTTTGAAAACATACTTTATGAGTTATGTTCGAATAGTTATCAGAAAATAATATATCGATCCACAGGAGTTAGGCCCCATGTGGTTGTTTACTTAACATCATGATATAATAACTACATTGTTCTAATCTCCCACTGAGGTATAAGTATTCTGATTTAGACTATTTTGTGATAATTTCGTTGGTATTTAGGTGTCGTAAAATATATTTATTTCAAAGCTTCTTTTCTCTCTATTCATTATAAAAATACTAATCCGATATAAAGATTTCCTTGCACATTCGCATAAACAAACCATGTTTGACTAGACTAGATATTTTTTTAAATTAATTATGAGTATATCAATAAACATACACAACAATAAGAAGGGATATAGATCAGGAAAAGGTTAGAAAAAGATTAGAAAAGGGACAAACAAACAGATCTTTATTTGGACTTACATTATCTTCGAAGTTTAGAAGGAAAAAGAAAGAATACAAAAATACCGCTCAATACGGCGAAAGTTGCGCTTCAAATAATTTATGCAAATTATTAGATTTTAAAATGCCAAGTGCCACAGTAGGAGGTCTCCTTTACATATTTGTGTTAGTTACTTATGTATTCAATTACCAATTTAAAGATTTAAAAGGCTATTGAGATTTTAAAAAACAACATTGATTACACCCTAAATGTCACTGTATGGACATGCTATTTTATTGGCTTTTTATTAAGACATGACAAACATTAAAAGGCGATAAAATTTGACCACAGGAATTCTGTGCGTTAGATTTGTTTAACAGAACGGTAATCGGATTTAAAACAGGTGTTTTCAATCCGTTATTAACGCACGGGTTCTGGTTTCGTGTACTTATTTAAATAGGTTATTCTATTTTCTATGTAATAAGATAAATAATAATCGCATAGTCTTGTATTACGATTCCAAGTTGTGAAAAAATATTTCTGTTCGACGCGACTTATAAACATTCGCAAACACCAGAGCCAACTATTTATGTAAGAGTCACTGACGGCAATTGCTATATACTCGTATACTGATTATTGCAAATATAACCCTTCTAATCATTACAACGAGAAGGCGACCTCAAACGTTCTATTAGATTTGACGTAGCAACAATTAGTAATAAACTCATCTCGGGTCCGATGCACTTGTTCCACGCTTCACTTTCAATTATATTTAACTAGAAACAGCCATTTGTATCAATTACGGTCGACGCTTAATTTGGGTAAATACCAATTTTATGGGTATAATGGATTATTGTGGCCACGATAGAGCAGAGTGCCTCCTAAAGGGTTTTGAAATTTAATAGATCGGTGTTTGATGAATGATAGTTACAGAGGTCCGGCCGCGACCTTCTGATGAAAATTTATTATATTACAAATTTATATAATATATTACAAAGTTTAAAATAGTTTTGAGATGGTGTTTGATAAGACAGTAGAGGAATTTATAACTATAGACTTTTATTTTTTTTAAGTGTTCAATCTTATTTTTTGTTTTTGCAGTAGTGGTTGACTGGCAATTGGAATCCGTGATGTGAAGTGGCAACGGCTCCCCGTCACCACACGCAAGACCAGAATTTCGTGTCGGAAATAAGACGCAGACTGTTCAAATATTTATCTATTCTAGATGTAAGTTAGGTTTTTTTATAGAAGAAGGCGGCAAACGAGCAAGCGGTCACCTAAGTGACCGCTACCCATGAACATCTGCAAGAAGCATTTGCAAATGCGTTGCCTACAGGAGGGGATGGATAGAAAATGGATATTATTATGAAAAACGGTGGGAAGGGAAGAAGACTAAAATTAGACCTCCGGTACCTCACTCGGTCGAAGATTAATGTGATTGTGTGTCGCTTCGAAAAGATTCCGTGGTTTACAGTCAAGTGACTTAGTATTTTTAACTGAATAAATAAATATAGTATCCATAATATCTGCCTACCCCACGGGTTACGGGCGTAAGTGCATGTTTATTTATAAATTAAATAAAAAAAAAATTTGAACACAGTATACGTGACTTTACATTATCAGATATCCCATCGAGAGTATGAATAAATTGCCTTTTAAGAACCAACCACACCAACAATATTGACAATGATTTTAAATGTGTATCAATGGGGGTTTCGCCCACCTCATCATCATAATGTGTACTTACAAAGGCGAGAAATATATCGTCCAGTGCATTACCATTTCGATGTATAGAGAACTCGATACCTTTGTCGCGACTAACATCGACGACTGTCAGATATTGATCGGAGAGAAAAAAAAACGTTTGGCCTTCCCGATTTAAAAGAAAGATAATGTACTATGTTTACTGTTCTCTACTACGCATTCTAGTTGTATTATTCAATTGTAGCGGGACTTAAGTAGATTCCACATTTTGTAGTCATGAAATCAATATAGTACGATAGCTTATATTCGTCCTGAGGCCCCATCCTCTCTATCCCATCATCCTCTGATTTTCGTTTGGCGTCACTCAGCCTTCTTTATTTTACAAAATGTTTGGTAAAGCACCCATATCTCTTTTAATTGTCGAGGATATAACAGTGGTCATAATACATCAAGTGACCGCTCATTCGTTGGCCTCATTAAAATAAAAACCCTAAGAGATTTTCGAGTTATATCAACAAAAATATAGAGTTTCTATTGTGGTTAACACGTGGTTATGACATCAGTATTGTAGTTTTGAAAACAACTACATTAAAACCAATTTCATTTAAATTATTCTCACAAAAATAAGAAATTCTATTGTCAAAAAGTAAATAATAAAGAAATTTATTTGTACATGCCTTTTTAAAAATATGAATCGATACACAATGATCAATTTAAAATCATCTTAAATCTTAACTCATTTATAACCAATGCCGAATACAATTGAATTGTCAATAGGCTTCTGAATGTTAAGCCTATTTAACGTTAACATTATTATGCATTTTAAAATATTTTGTATACAAATGTCAAATACGAAAGTATTCGAATAAAATGAAATGGAAATCAGAACAAAAGAATTACGACCACGTGGGCCCGAAGCCCACGCCAACAACACACCCACGGTACAGGCTTGCTTCAAAATTTTGTATAACAATTGACGTCAATGGAGAAAACAAATGATAACTTTACTATCTGTACTGTTGTTTGGACATAATAACAATAAATTAGTGTGATACTAAAATATGTATTATAATATACTAAACAAGGCATGTAGAAGCAAAACGAACAACATTTTTTTTTTCAAATCTAAGATGTCGACATACAAACATTTCCAAAATAATATCAATTGCAAGTTTTGCTTACAGGAATCAAAATTTACCTTCTAAACATGCTTTTAAATGATAATATCTAAAGTAAATGAATTAATTTGAGATAAGAAGACTTATTAAGGCATGGTGCGTTTGATAAATTTGAAGTCTGAATCGCGATCGATACAATATCGATCATCTTCAGAATCTCTCCCTAATTGAAATATACTCGCTTGAAAAGTCTTATAACATTTAAATATTTTTCTATTGATTATCACTACAGGCGTTAAGCTTTAGGAAACTCTATTCAAAATGTTATAGATGCGTACCTATAATTCTAAGAAATTACGGCTCATATATTTTACGCTTGAATACTTTGATAGAAATCTTAATGCTTCGTCACTCAGCGCTCATTAACGTTTTTTAACCTTTAATGAGGTGTCAAATAAATATAACTTTAGTTAAGAAAAAGAAAGATGTTAAATGATCATATAAATTTTATCCTAACATCCCCAACAAACATATCCTATTCTGATGTTTTTCCAGACTTTATATATAAGAAGAAAGAATGATGGTAGATAATAATAGAAAGGGGGGGGGGGTAGGGAAATAAGATTAGGCCTCCGTTACCTCACTCATTACACGAGATATAAGCACCTTTACTTCAAACCTATTTTTGTTAGATACAGATATAATAATTTTAATAAAATATATATGATCTTAAAAACTTAAAAAGCTTATAAAAGATTCCTAAGTTCTGTGTCGCCACTGGTGAAGAAATAAAAATTGCATATAAGTAAATAAGCGTCTTAGAATTCATAAAGTTTTATGCTCATCCCAATGTTACAGCATTAAGACCTTTATGCTAAGAAAATTTCCTTTTCATTTAGTTTTCTACAAACCTGGAGCACGACAGTTTAAGTAAACAGACTAACAACAGAAGCTAATGTCTGCAAATAATCGTTATCGTAGAGATAAGTGCTGTAACAGAATAGCTAGCCAATTACCCCAAGATAGGTAGCGGTTAATTGCTTTGTCGATATATATATTCAGATTGTTAACATGTAATGCAAGTAAATATAGCTTAAAATCGACCTTAGAACAGTTATTTTAAGCATTATTTTAACAACGAAGAAGCGCTGAATTTACAATAGTCGATCGTTTGTTGAGTGTAAACAGTTAAAAGTGTAATTAATTTAGTAGTTTCTTGCGAACTAGATTGTACGGGACAATGAATGATGTAAATTTAAAAAAAATGTATAAGATACATTTTTTTTATATGCCTCAACAATAAATTCGTTAATAGATCTTGGCTCCAGGGCTTGTGTGCATTTGGTTTTGGACAAGTTCATAAGGTTTAGTCTAGGGAGCGATTGAAATATCTGTAATTTCTTTTTAAATGTAATGGATAATGAATTTGGAGAGAGAAAGCGAAATCAGTCGTCGTAGTTTTATCAAGTGCAAAGGTACAAATAAGATGTATGCCGGTTGTGTGAAGATTGTAATATTTAGGTACGGTCAATTTAGGCAAATCAACGACGTTTCTAGCACATCTAAAGCTGTAATAATTATTCGATAAGCAGAGCACCCTACAAGCTATCAATTCAAACATTCTGAGAACTAACATGTATCTTTTACTATCTTTCATTTTGTTTTATTTTATAATGTAAATGAAAATACGACACAGACAAAAGCAAAACAGCTGTGCCCTAACGCATGTGTCCATGATGGGCGTATCTACTGAAGTCTGTATTCACAGGGTGGGGCCATACCACTCCTTTATTTACTTTCGTATATAAATTATTCAAGAGCTTAACGTTATAAAGCGATGTTGAGTAAGATAGTAACTAATTTGAATTTAATTCCATTCGTCGAGCATTTTAAACGGAAATATAAAATATAATGTGTAAATTCTGTCGGGACGAAATGGTCGTGTATTTTTGTGATGTTGGCTGATGAAACGCGTGATACACCAGATGTTTCCTTCACACTTTGATTTTTCTTTAACTTTATGTAAATTCCTAATTTGATTACTGTTTTTGTCACATCCGGAAGGATGACGCCGTGTCTGGCTTTTGTATTTTTTATCTGATTAGTATACAATAGTATTCATATTTATATTAACGGTTTTACAAAACCAAAAAATAATTATCTGTATTAGAGTGAAATACGAGTGAGTAGCTTTTCAAAGTGATTGTGAATGAAGTTGCCATTACTGAACATAAAAATCCTCCTTTAAATAGATGTGTTGTGTACGGCTTGAGCTTTTGCACCGATCGCTAGAACTGATTTATATTTTAACTAGAAAAAATAAAGGTTGTGACAGAAAAGAAATGTCAATATAAATTAACTTTTATGGTTTCGATACACGCTGGCACATTGATAGTTTCGTTCTCGAATATCCCAAATTGACACTTTTCTACACTTTTGGGGGAAATATAAAATATCGATTACGACGGAAGTAAAGTTAAGTGACGTGGAAACTGTCTCTTGCCGAGAAATCGAAATCCATTAAGGTGTTAAGTGACTTGGTTTGACGTAATGACGTTTCGCCTCGTCGATGAAAATATTAGGTCATTATTTTGAGTGAAGTCTATCCATTTTTACATGGTTATTGTATGTTTACATGTTGTAAAAAATAATATATTGTATACATATATATAATTACATGTATATATATACATATATACAATTTGGCGGTTTATGCAATGAGACTTTAGCGATAATTTTGGTAATACTACTAGAAATTTGGTGGGTTTAAATTATAATCAGTAGGTATATTGCGATGTTGCATTTCACTATACTAAAGAAATTCTGATTTTTAATAAAACTATTTCCTTATTCATTGACGCTATAACAATCTTGATATATATCTTATGATATCTTGTCCCAAGTACAAAATCATCTCCATACCCTTCTCCCACATACGTAGAGCCGCCACAGTATGTACTACCCTTCCATATTTCCTATACTCTACTATATTCCTTACTGTAATTAGTTTTGGCTATAGTTTTTACTCATGGCTGCCTACCTGACACCAACTCACCTCGGATATCAATTTCCCTTTCTAATCCTATTCTTATTAGAATAGTGTGGGAAGGGGAAGAGGCCTAGAGTTGGGCCTCCTCCACGTCACTACCCAGACGAAACGCAGAAAACCTCTACTTCACACCTGTCTTCTATGAGGTCCTGGTATTTCACCGGTCGTGCGGGCCATTCGTGCTGTTTTGTGTCGTGTATGTAATTTCCATATCCTAAATATGATATGTATTTCGTGGGTGTATATTTATAGATGGGGGAGTATCTGTTTATGTTTTTATTATCTTTCAAAAATTACATGAGGGGTGAATAATTTTATATGCTTATATTTTTACAGATCGTTAAAAGCAACAGTTTATGACAGGGCTGTGTTAACACTCGTATCTTCTACAGGCATTATGAGTAGTATATTAATTTTCATATTGCCATGGAGGTAAAAGATTAACATACCTATCGTATCGGTAGGCTTAGCTTGACTAATGAAAATTTTTAATGACGTACACATGTGTGCATGCATGATCTATACTAATATTATGAATACGAAAGTAATTCTGTCTATCAGTCTGTTATACTTTCACGCCTAAATCTCTGAACCAGAAAATTTGGTACAAACAGAGACTAGACCTTGGGAAAGGTAACCTTTTATCGCGAAAATACTTTGAAGGATTTCAAATAGGGGATGAAAGTTTGTATGAACATTCGTCATTGTCGAAGATAAAACCATGATATTTTGTATTCAGACACTTGATAATAAATAAATAAACATTGTTATATTTTTGCATTTTTGGAATTTTGATCTTTGTGGGAATAAAACAGCCGATGAAAGTTCGTATGGAAGCCTAAACAGTTACACTTTCATAGCTAACTCCGGATAGGATTTTGATAAAATTTGGTACAAAAATAGATTAGAACTTGGGAAGGACATAAGTTATCTTTTATTGTATAAAAAGGTATAAAG
>DWLR01004905.1:0-11538 GCA_018246295.1 Papilio alexanor hazarajatica | reverse complement strand
TGTGTATATATATATATATATATATATAGTGTGTGTGTGTGTGTATAATTAAGTAATGAAGAATAAAAATGTTAACGTTAATACTGTTTTTTTTTCTCGTTAAACTTCTTTTTTTTTAGTTTTTTTTTTTACTTTTCTTTTCTGTAATTATTTTAATTTTCGCCAAAGAGGGTGGCATTGTAAATTTATGCTTTAACTTTTTAGAATAACATAAAAGTAAACTTGTGCATGGTAAATGCTTCTTAAAATGTGTGTAAATCATCACATTCAGTGAAATAGACTTTTTCTTTACAATTTGTTTAAATATACACTTAAAGTAGCTATTCAAACATTGTTTAAATTAATAAAATTAAATTATAGTATTCCATGCGCATATCATTCATTTCATTATTTGAATGGCAACATCACTAAAATAGCGTTATGGCCGCCTTCTTTAATAAGTGACGTTTGTTTGTTTATACAATTTGGTGCTTGGTTTAGAAGACACAGACAAGATTTTGAAGTAAGGGGTGTTTTTCGATCCGTACTTTTCCTGGAGTGTTTTATATATTTCGTTGTATCTTTCGGATATTAACCGCTTGTTTTTAACCAAGAAACACCGCTTGATAATTTTTTTTAACTAAAATTATTAGCCAAGATTATTTACGTTTATCAAAACTGGATGTCACTTGCTGAAACGATTAAAAACGAAAAAAAAACAAATGTCTATTACACGCCAGTAATTTATCTTAAATGCTGGGTTTTTCCGTACAAAACAGATGTAATCCCCTGTCGCCTATTCTCTATTGGCACGGGTTGTGATAATCTCCATTTTGTTTGGTCCCAACGATTTCACTTCCCACGATTTTACGACATTTCGACATCCGCCCATATCTGTTTATCGCCGACGATCGCCCCGTACCTCTGACTCACGTATAATAGTAAAATTTCGGATGATTTTGTTGAAAGTTCCATATAATTTACAATATTGTCGTAAGACCACGCGCGATGTAAAAATTCTTAAGATATTTTTCCAATCTATTATAGGTGAGTAACTACGCACTCGATTAATGCCGACAACTCACAAACGATTTGTGCGCAGTGTTTCAGTTTAAGTTTTGAATAACGGTACAAGCGAACCGACGCAGCGTAAGCATTGAAGTTACACAGATTCGTAGAGTTCACTGAAAGAGGTCACAAAGTCTCTTATTGTGATCTTTTTGAGGATATTTTCTGGAAGGCCACCTTTAAACATGTAGACGATAACGGTAATAATGATTAGTTTACAATTTTATTTTATTTTTCTTCTGCGCATTTCACACATTCGAATAAAATCTTCATTTTTCATTCAGTAGTCTTGAACCTTGTTATGATACTCAAAGAGGGAATAACGTTATTAGATTTACCATAGTCAGCATGCTAGCTGCAGAAATGCTGCACTTCTGCAGCTAGTAAGTGCAATTAAAATTGCACAGCTGTGCAATTTTTAATATCCCCAATCTACATTTTAGTAAATGTAGTAGTAGTAAATACGGTAGTGCGTTATAACAATCTAATACAGCTAATTCGAATGATAATGACGTCATCAAATCTATTTCTAGTGAATTTGGTAAGAAAAATGTTAAACATAACATCATTTCGACTGAAGTAGGTGTTTTTGATTTATAAGATCACACAAAATATATGAGTCTAGACGACGAAGCGTATGTTAGATGAAAAAACTACAAGATGCAAAGAATGTGTGAAATGTACCATAACTTGGTATGTATAACCATTGTAGATTTTTTTTTATATAACGAATAAAGTTTAATGGTGGTAGAGCCTACAGCAGAAACAGTTAGACTGGCGACATACCACGACCTCACAAAACATCCGGAAAATAGAGACATTTTTTGTTTTTGCTTTTCATTCAATACATCTTCACTTCTTTTCTTTCTTCCTTATTTCCTTTTCATGTCTCAAATAAAAGTAATGCTTTACTTTCTAAATATCTCATTGCGTTTCTTTAATTTCTCTTCCTAAAGTCTCAATACGAAAAGTGTGCCAGGACAAGCCGTATTAATAACGTCAGAAAGTAAAAAAATATAACGAAGGAACGATACCAATGCATTCGTCTTATAAAAGAGATCAAGGCGAACTGGTTCATATAAATGATGTGTTAAAAAAAAGTTAATATGCACCACCTGCATATAAATATTTGACACAGATGCATTAAGCGAACCTGAAATAAATGAAAGTTGATAATTGTAAAATGGCATAATCGTAAAACATGAAATTTAAAAATTATCTGACGAAATATTGGGAACATAAAATTCTTAAAAGAAAATTTATTTTTAGGATATCCTGTAAGTGTAGGTGGATTGATTTAAATGTCAGCGTTCCTTAAATAAATTTCGTTTCCAGCGGGTTTGCCTTTCCCTCTATTGATTTTTAAATCTAAAAATATTTCTTAGTTGTAATAAAAGAATATTATTAATATTACCCGTATAACTAATACATACATAATTTATCTACCTATAAACATAACACTCAAGCCCGTAACCTAGAGGGGTAGACAGGGTCGCCTCTTCTACATCCGTACATTTACGCATATATTCATCGGTTCTGAGTACTTTTTATAACGCCTCTCTTTGTTACGAATAAGATCTACATAACTTACTCTTGCAACATAAATGTAATTTTTCCTACCAGTTGAATAATATATGTATAAATTATTTCTTTTCATTTTAATTTTAACGCCGGAATAAACTACCAAATAACCAATAAACATTCTAAATTTAAGTTTATTAAATTAATTGAGACATAATTGAAATTATTAAAAGAAATATTAGCAAAATGCGATCATCAAAATTTGTTAATATTAGTAAATTAACGAATGAATTTTAAATTGTCCTGACTTTCTTTCTTTGTAAAACTTACAAAAAATCATGAACGAAAAATTCTTCTGACTTTAATTCTTCTACTGAGCTTAAAAGTATGTGACGCAAAATAAACAAATAAACGAACTCATTTAATTACAAATCCTTCGGAAAATGTCGTGATATATAACCAAAACAGCTGCTAGTACAGGGGGATATCGAAATAACGTTAGCCATGGATCCGAGCGTTATCTGTTCTGATTTTCCTCGCCGGAAAATTTGTATTTTGATTGCGAAAATAGGTCAAAACATATTTAAAAAAATAGTGTATATTTCTACTATATGTGTTCTAGTGAACAGATTTTAATAATTCCTTCACTATTAGAAAGCTACATTATCAAGAAGTAACATAAACATATAATATTAAATATTATAATATTAATATACGGCCGGGTGATGCCGGGAACTATCAGTTAGTTTAATGACAGATCTTTTCTCAAAAGACGGTAATGTTTCATTACTTTTTTTTTGTCTATAAATCTCTAGCTACCGCCTCAGCTCGGCTCGGGCTATTGACGGAATAAAAAAAAATAAAGCTTAGGTTACTCGCTGGTTTTCTTTTGATGAAATAATTTTTATAATCTGTTCATTAGTTTTGAAGTTTATCTCGAACAAACAGTCACATCTTCTCTTTATATATAAGTATAGATTATACAACTCTGAGAATGATTCGTAATATCATGACTCTAATTTCGAAATCTAAGACCTAGCGTAATAAATAAATAATTATTTATTACCGACTTTTTCATTCATATGTTTTTGTAACAATAAATTTTAAACTAATTTTAATAATAAAAATAGATACTAAAATTAAAATCCGATTTCACACAGATTTCAAATTATATAAGCCGATTTTTTTTCTGTGATAATTATCATCAGCCTATAAGTATATGAAGGTAAAAAAATGTGTTATCATAATGGATTATATGACATCGGAAGTAAAATAATAACACATTGACGATAGTAATGAGATACAGAGGTTAGTTTTAGTGTTTAAAATACTAATCAAATTTTACATTTACAGCTAATTGCTTCTAGTGATTTAGACGACAGGATATGCTGTCGTTTGTGATTGTCATCTTAACTTTATTCTTGGTTTTATCGCCTATCCGATCGAACATACGAAGAGAAAAAGAATAGACATGAAAAAGGAGAAGTGTAAAACGGGATGGGGCATGGGGCAGCTCATCCGACGAAATGTAGAATTATAAAAAGCTCCACTTAACCATTGAATTCTGTGATTTTTATAATAATTAGAATTATAGTAGTAGCGTTGTAGCGCAATATCTGAATCGTACCAAATTTTCGTTCATGACCTTCAATAATGAGATTTCAGCAATTTTGTTTTGCTAGATTACTGTAGCATTTCCATTCTATAGTTTGCCATCAGTAGTTTCCAGAGGAATAGACTGTAATAAAATTTCCAAACATGAAATGTTAATGTCAAAAAATTATAATGTCTAACTGTACTATATATAATATTTTAAACAAACCATCTGGACGTCTCGATGTTCATTAATTAATTTTAATTTACATTCCTTTCTGTCACGTCTCAAATCAGACAGGACAGTCGGATTGAAGGTTGCGTTAGTGGCCGTCAATTTTCCAGAATAACTTGGCTGGCGTTGGATTGAGTGGGATAGACGCATTTACCCGATCCTTGTAATGACATTCAAAATAATGTCATCAAGAAGCGAGGCGAGGTGTCTTTATAACTCAATATGACACATTAGCGTCATTTTAGCGGCCCTGTGAATTATTAAGATTCATTATCAGCCAGTATTATTGTAGACGGAAAACGTCAGGTGGTTTAGGGCAAGAAATATTGTGTAAATCGAAAAGTTTTCTCTTCTATACCGACGATTGCAATAAAATCTTTATTTTTATAGTTTATTCACGGGAACGTTGAGCCTAAGGGAATGTCAATAGCGCTATAAATTTCAAACGTTTATACTTCGTTCTTTTTAGTAATTTTTGTGAGCAGTATTTATTTTCACATATTTAATATTGCATTACATAACTTACGATCCCTGGTGAGTAGATATATTTTTGTAGAGTAAACCACATTTGTCCTTCCATCGCGGTCTTTCTGGGATTCGTACATGCTTTTAAGAGTTAAAAAAAAATAGCAATCTCCTTCTCGATTGCAAGATCAGCGGCCATCATCCACTTGTCAACATCGTTGAAAGTCGTCTAATCTTCCGTTTTGAAATTGCTATGTACTTGTATACTACTAAATTCTTCTTGCCAACTTTGGATCGACAGACGAAATTAAAATATTAGAGATAAAAAACCATTATAATACAATAAATTACAACAGACAGACGGTGTTAAGAATAAACGTGAACGCCAAGTATCCACGCGTAAACGGACCATCTGAAGTGGAAATCCGTACATTCCCTCTGTGTCACGGAAAATGTGCATTATCTATTTATATTTTCAAAATTCATACTAAGCATTGAAATATAAATATGATGGCAATAGATATTAAAAAAACGCAACGATAAAAAAAAACAAAAATCAAGTAAACTTTGGCAAATTTCAGATTTTAGAAGTAATTCATCGTACAACTGAATGTGAACATGTAACACATGAAAATTATTACATATTAATATAACTTAAGGAATTGTTGCCTTTGTGTATTCAATATAAATCGGCAATCTGAAACATCCTGTACAACGAATCGAGTGTATAATATTTTGCGTACGCGACGCAACCACAGGGCGATTTTAAATGTGGAAACTGGAACGGATTCGTTAGCAGTAAACATACAACTCGAGAATGTGCCAAGTAGTGGCAAAAGTCATTTTCAGAAGGGTGTTAAGTCTTCTTAGAAGGAAAGATAGCTGAAGGATTCAATCCTAAACGAAACATGGCTAAGTAATTTATGCAATCTCTAGTAATTCTTGATTTTGTATAACTATATGACGATTACAGACGCTGTCCGCAGAGGGCAAAGGGAAAAGGAGTTTTTTTTGTATCTATTAAATTCACTTAAGGGTCGCTCTAACACAGGAATCAACATGCCTTTATATAATTAAATCTCTGGAATTCTCTTGGTACTCTTAACTTGCAGTTTCTGACGATGTATCTGCTCTCAATACACTTCCAACCACCAGAAACTGCATATGAAAGATTATTTAACAATTAATAATAGTAACATCTTTAAAAAAACAAAAGAAACATGTCGATACCTATAAATCATAAACTGGACAGCGTAGCGGCTACAATCAAAAGAATATTCCACGCATCGGTAAAACACTTGCAAATTAAGCAACCGTTACAACTTGTAAATAATTTTCGGCGACGCAAAATCCAATATGAATAACGCACCTAACAGAAATAATCGGGGTCGTTCATCGTCGCCGAGGCGTTGCGAGAGGGAATGGCCGCCAAGAATGTCAGGCGCAACAGGCATCCGATGAAGTCTTAGGATGATTCTACCATAAAATATACGGCTTTCCACGATTTTGTCTTATTATAAATTAAGTAAACGACCTGTTGAATATTGTATATATAGTATTACCAGTGTTTAAAATATGATCCTCGTGTGCTTTCATTGACAGAAAAACTTCGAAATCCTTTATACTGTATGCACAATAAACGAAAACTCAATCAATCTGTTATAACACGAGGTTATTAACAACTTAAGAGAGTAGCCGTATATCTAAACATCTGATGGTACAATAGACGGAGTACTTAAATCGTGTAATGAAACACAAAAAAACGTTAAAATAAAAATTTAAAGGCAGCATAGCAACAAGTAAAAAATGTGCTTCCATCCTAACATTACACTGATGAAAATTATTACAATGATCATGAAGTAAAAAAAATTGGCACAGACTATGATTTACGATCAACATTAAAAACGAATCTATCTTAATAAACTATCGAATATTCATTTTTAAAGGATTGCCAACAATGCCATCGATTAAAACGCACTAAATATCTTATCAAGAACTATTAAAGTTTGAAAAGATTTATTTGACAATCGTTATTATTCGCTAAAAGAAAATGTCGAAAGACAAATTGTCTTCAACGTGATTTGTTTTATTTGTTTCGCACCGAAAGTTGTCCGACATCGAGAATGGCTCTACTTTCATTTCTTATAATGAATTTCCAATTGCAATACATGCATGATCATTGCAAAACGGTACATATTTCGTGAGTATGGAATAATTAAGTTATAGCATATTAATTCCTTGAAGGCAGCAACATTCATCATAATTGGACTGAAACATGACACTGCAAAACTTGTTCCAATCCTTTGCCGTAAGTAGATATAACAAAGATTCGAAATGTATCTGACAAAAGCTAGATAAATTCATATACTTTTATATATATGGTAAGTAGTAACAAAAGAAAGACGTAGTAAATAATACAGTAAGGAACAAGTATGTATGAGTACCCTGTACATACACTAAATCTAATTAAAACCTAACAAATTGACTATGATACATGGCACCACGCTGTTATTACATTTAAAGAATGATGTGATCTGAACATCTAAATCATTTGCATAGTTAGATACGGCCATTATTTATATTAAACGGTGTAATAAGTCGACGCGAAATATGATTTATCCTTTGATTTTAAAGTGTGAGTTTCAGTTTATAGTAATGTGAAATGTAAGCGAATGTGTATGAATGCGCATAATCTATTATCACTCTTTTTAATAGTAGACTTGGAACCTAAAAGGGTTCGCTGTTCGCAACATTCTGTTCGCTTATAGACCATCTTTACAACAATACTTCTTAAAGTATTTAGTAACAAAATTTATTTTTATGTGTATTTTTATTGAAAAAAGCTAGAGAGTGAAATTGATATCGGCAATCTTTTAATAAATAATGTTTTATTCTGATTAGGGAATAATCTTAGATCTTAATGTGTGACACCAAATTGAAAATAACTCTCTACGGAACATCAATAGAGATGTTTTACGGATTTGTTTAAATGTTTATAAGATACTTGGGTAAGACCAATAAGTAATAAGTTAAGGATGGGAAGGAAAAGAGGATTTGCAGGGAAAGAGGATGGATAGGAGAAGCAAGCGTTCATTCTTCTGTCTATTAAACAGGTAGGCAAAGCATCTGCAACTCCCAAATGCTTGTTGCAGATGCCTATATAGCGATCACTGAGGTGACCGCTTGCACGTTTGCCAAATTTTTGTATAAAAAAATTATATTCTTTTCACAACTCCTAAGTTCGGATATCACTTTTATAGAATAAAATATATATAACATATAGAGAGAGATTCATGGGAAAGGTTAAGTTGTTATGTTATTAATTAAGCTTTTGTGTAAATGAGCTGATATATGATATCAATAAAAAAACGCAATAGGGTTGACAACGTTATAAAAAGAAATAGTTTGCAATATATGTACATTCGGTTTTCTCGTGAAGTAGGTGATTGAGATTATCACCAAGTATTCGTATAAACATTTTTGTAGGTAACTTTGATCCTCTCCCTGACAAAATCCACAAATTCATTAACGTTTATTTTATTTATGATTTGCAAATAAAAATAATTATTGACATAAAATATTATATTACACACACTTAAAATAAAACTCTAAAATTTGGCTCACATATTTAAAAAAAAAACATCAATGAATTTTCTTAATTTTTGCAAGAGCACGCAACTTTTGACCAAAAATAGGCGAGTGCTGGGAAATGTTAAATTCTCTTTATGTTATTCTAATTCCATATGTATCTAAACGTGGGCATTGTTAATATTCTATTAGGAAAGAGAGATTTTATTTAAATTCCCCACACTTGGACTCTCGACTAATTTCTTTAAAACACTTGTGGATTGTCGTCTTTCTCTAATTCAACTTGTTAGTTACGTAACCAGCAGTACAAATTAAAGGATTATTAAAAATATTTTAAATGTAATTATTTTGTCCTATATAATGTATAAATTTACAAAAATGTAACACAAGATTAAGTTGTGTTAAGCTGAAAAAAAAATCCTACTTATAATATTATAGAATTTTGTGATATTATCTACATTCGTAGAAATGCAAGTGCCCAAAATTATGTAGAAGAAAAGACATATTGTATAGAATCAAACGTCTGTCTAATCTATTGTTTGCTACGACAATAGAATCGAACGTGCAAGTCTACGAACGTAGCACATTCGTAGCACACGTGTAACAGTAATTACGGTCGTGTCTTCTTTTTAAATAATTTCATAATAATAAAAAGTTGTATAGTGTTTAGTGTATACCTAAAATATTTTTAAATAATAATAAAAAATAAAAAAACTATAAAAGCTCGTACTCCCGCCATTTCGATTTTTTAAAACACCAACCGTTAAATTTTAAGTTTACCGAACACTATTTGATCACTTCGCACTGGCCACTTTGACTTTTTTTTTAGTTTTATATTTTCGTGTGATTCCAGAGCACCGCACAGCAGTACGCGCGACTTATGACTAGGCATCGAGCGCTCTCGCGTAGTAACATTCAAGTAAGTATTTATTTATATATTTTATTATAATTACCTTTATTTTTTAACGCTTTCAACATGTGCCGTTTTGCGCCTGAATAATGCCTTTTATGTATCGATATACCTAAGTCGTTGTTTGACATTTTTTGTTGACCAGTCGTTTTGATTGGAGTTATTCAAACAAAACTATATAGTCTTTTATAATATATGTTTATAATTATCTTATTATAGGCATCAAAACATGTTAGCATTTTAAACGACTTTTAGAAAAAGAGGAGGTTATCAATTCGCTTGCATTTTTTAAATATTTGTTACCTCAAAACTCAAAATTTATGAACGAATTTCAAAGTTTTTGTTCTGATAAACTAATAAAAATAACGACATAAACGAATAAATAACTCGCGTGTGGTCCGGTGTATGTCCGGTGTATTTTCAGACAATTCGGGGGTCCTTCATCAGGGCGAGTGTGAGTGAATTAACGGCCTGGATTCGCGGTCGCGTCACGCCTTGCGGTACATACACCGGACCAAAGGTGAGTTAAGCCGTTATTTTAAATAGTTTTTTTTTGGAAAGGGATAAATAGGATTTAGATTTGTAATGAGACATACAGTGGCTATAAATAACTATATATAGCTATAAATAAGTTATAAAATTAATGACATAAATAAAATGATATACATACATTTGAAGTTGTTTTATTAAAAAAAAGAATATTGTAATAAAAACAGAAACATATACAGTACTGTACAACTAGAGAATTCCAGTGCCAATTTTTTGCAATATATTTTATCTCTGACAGCGCTAAAAATGACAGTTTTTGAATTGAATAATCTCAAAGAAATATTTCAGAGAGTTTAATGTTCAATTTTTTTTTAATTTTTAAGTTCTTTTGTAGCGTTCCAATATTATTCTAATACGAGCATGACTGTAATCATACTTATTTACTTGATAAATTATTGAAAAAAAAATTATATATCATTTAAGAGCCTAATATGTGACGTCGTGGTAGTTTACCACGGGAACCAGCTCATTCGTGTAAGAATTGTTACTCTTCAATCTAATACATATTATTAGAGCTAATCGAGCAGCGCGTCGCCATATGTTTAGGGATATCACAACCGTTAAGCTGTTGTTATAGCCTCTCACTGCTAGCTGCAAGTCTCTCAAAAAAGGGTAGTAAGATCTTCGTTTTACTCGGTATCGATTTGGAAATGGCGTCGGAAATAGAAAATAAAGATATTATTAGTACCTTAATAAAACCTTAAGTTTTTTTGCTACGTTTCAATGTACTAACGGCGTTATGAAATTTGGCATAAAAACTGTATTATCCAAGAAAAAGTTAGAAAATTCAATTTTAATATTGAAGATTAATAGTGACGAAGATATTATTATACTCGTAATTGTCGTATTTTCGATGGTCTTTGACAATTACTTAAGGTCATCAACACGAGTGAAGTCTCGAGTAAAAGTTTGTCGCAAAAATTTTTATAAACGTTGAACCACATTGTCAAGCGATCAGTGATCTTTTAAAACATTGGATTCAAGACATTTATATGAAAAATAATAATTTACGGTTCCCTGACGAAACGCCTGACAAAAAATTGTCTGTAAAATGTGTAGTCAAATATTTATTATTTGAACCACTTGCGCCGTTTCAGTCAGATCAAAATAATGCATTGATGATTTATCTTTGGCATGATTTACGACCAATTTAATGTGCCGAGTTTAAAACGTTGCAAACTATAAATGTATATAACAGAAAAAGAAACGAATAGGAGATTATTTTATGCAAGTTCATATTACAAATAATCGTTATGACTTTGGTGGTCACATTACTTAAATCGCGTTAGTATCAGTCTGACCAACTTCTTTGTGAAGTGGCGAAAATTTTAACTGCAGCCCTCGTATTGAAATTCAAACGTCTGCTGTAGTATCTGTCAATCATCTTTTACCACTTACCGCTAAATAATCGTCAGCGGCCACGCCATTCACTTCACAAATAGCTTGATCGATCTATGTTATTTGTTGCCGTGTAGTCGTTTTATTTTAAAAGAAAATAAAAAGCAAGTGAAAAGTAAAAGAAAATAATTATTAGATTGGCAACTAATAAACCTGCCACGTTTTTTCGATCGATTGCTAGAACAATGTAGAAGCTTCTAGAGCATTTCACCACAGTATATAAATAGATCGT
>DWLR01004904.1:0-11540 GCA_018246295.1 Papilio alexanor hazarajatica | reverse complement strand
TATATATATATATAAATTCGTTAAGTAGGAAATGAAATGCTACATTTTAATGAGGAAAAGGAGGATTGAAGGGGTATAGGGGGGGGGGGGTGTCGTAAAACCTACTTAACCGATCATCATTAAATTTTGTACACATATTTTCTTCATTAAGGTACTGGGAAGGATAGTATTTATTACAAAAAATTACGCAGGGTAAAATATCGTTATATTATAAATGCGAATGTGTGGACGTTTGTACAAACATCAATATTGAATTCCACACGGACGAAGTCGTGGGCAATAGCTAGTTAGATAATATGTGTCAAAAGTTTTTTATTGTCCACATTAACATGGCAAACGATATTGAAGCTTTTCTCTATTTTTTATCCCTAAAAACGTTGAAAGAGTACTTTTTGTATTGTTTATGATAGAAGTATCCACTATTAAACGTTCATTTGACGTTCATGTGTTCCCTCGAACATATATAATGAAGTTCAAGAAAATTGAATAGCGTTTTACTCGACGGATATAGTAATGATATAAACATGTTTTCAATATGCGGAGTGCAGATAACGTCTCCTTGAAATGAAAAGAATGTTTTATGAATTATTAAAAAAACATTATAGGTGCGTTTAACGTAATAATTTTAAGTAGTTGAAGAGATTTTTTTTTAATGAAATTAATTTTCATCTATGAACATATCTTTAAATTTATATACATTTTTAGCAGTGAAATAATCTCTAATTTATTTATTATCCTGGTTGAATTCTGATTCCATTCGAGTTTTTAGCTAAAAGCAAACAGGGACTTATATATAAGCGATGAGATGAGAGAATTCATCACCTAATTCTTAATTGTTCTCAGGCATATAATAGAATCTTAAATATTTTTTGAAGTGAAAAATTTTCTTTATCATTTCTGTTACAGTATGATTTTATGTAATTATACAAAACCACTGGTAGATAATACTGCAAGTCGGAGCCTATGATTTTAAAATACAAAGTTATAAAGTGAACATTATATTGCCTAGAATTTCAATTATATTTAACATTCATCGAACAATTTAAAGAACAAGTTAACATTTCACTTTTCGTAATGTTTATTGTCAGCGTAGTTGTCTGCTAAATGATTTGTAAAAATAGACAATGCGGTGAGAAAATCGAGTGGAAAACTTTCTGTGACTTGTGTAATTCATTGGATACGCGAACGAAAAGTCATTTAGGTCGTCTTCGGTCGGTCGAAAGGAGTTTTGTCATGTAAAGATAACTTACATAAGTTAGTCCTTCAGTGGAAACTTTTCTTAAGGTTTTACATATCTACCATGCTATACAGTGTTATTCAAGTTTTTTAAAATACTAAAACAAGACCGTCAAACTTCCGAAGTTGGGGATGTTCATGGGCGGTTAGTTAGTTATAGTTAGTTTAGTTAGTTAATAGTTTCCCCCTCATTTACAGGGTTTTCGAAAATACCATGTACAACTGAAGATCATAGATCACCTGGCCAAAAACTTACAGTACTTACTTACCCAGTACTTAACACTGCTTACATAAGTTTCTTAGTTTAGGTGCTAGAGGGCTTTAAATTTTAAAGAAATTTTTAATTTTTTTAAGATTGACCGAAAAGTCTTCAATTGATTTGATTTATATTTTAACCACGTGCTTGCTCTAGTAAACTTTATCTCTGTTAAGGAAATCATAAGTTAGAAATAACCAAGATGCTCCAAAACAGGACCACACAGTATTATTTAAACTATTTATTACCTACTGTAAGAGATGGCGGTGATGAGGCGGAATGAAACGTTAGCGGGTTAAGTGCAGTTCGCGTTCTGATGGCCGACTTGCGAATAATCTGTACTGACTACCTTCCTTTATTTTTCTAAAATACATAAATTTCTCACAAACATTTACATGTACCTTCATAAAATTTTAATACATTGATAGATAAAGAAAAACGATTGTTATGAATTTGCACAGAGTATATAATACAAAATTATAAAACTAAACATATACAAATAAAATAATATGAGGGCTTTTAAATATTCTATCGTTTACACCTACCTTTTTATTTCAGGTCGACTAAACAGTTTTTAACAGTGGTAGAGTCCGCAACATCAACATCTGTTGCACGAATGGTAAAATACAGACCGGTAAAATACCACGACCTCACAAATTACATGCGTGAAGTAGAAGTTTTCTGCGTTTCATCTGAAAAGTAAGGTGCCGGAAGCCAATTTTAATTCTCTTCCCTTTCTCACCCTTCTCTATTAAGGAAAGGGTATGAAGGGAAATAGGGTTTTATGAAGAAGGGGTCATAGGGGGGTCATTGGAGACGGGAAATGTCCGTTTTTCTGTTTATCTCCTCCTCTGTTTATTAAAGTTTGGCAACGCATTTGCAAATGCTTGTTGCAGCTGCCAATCACTTAGGTGACTACTTGTTGCAGATGTCGATTACTTAGGTGACTACTTGCTCGTTTGTCACTTCTTTTATAAAAAAATAAAAAAGTGGTTGATTTCTGAATTCATTGACCTGCATTTTTCATTTCAATTCTAATCTACTTATTTACAATGGGTCAAAGCTTTAAAGAAAAAGAGTCGATGACATGACGGGGTTACAAAAGTCTATAGTAACGCGACATGCTTTGTGAATAAGATCCGGACAGGAAAATACAAGTTGCTTTGATCGCAACATTTCATTCGCTGAAAAGATTAGAGGAAATCGAATCGTTGATTTAAAAGGAAAAATTCAATAAATAATGTTCTCTTAAAACGTTGGCATATTATCAACATTAATGACTTGAGAGTAATTGTGCTTGTAAACGTATATAAATATCGATAATTTATTTCAGACGATTCAAATCTGTTGTGAAACATCTTCTCGAACAGTCATCATTACATCTATTTTAAATCATCATCTTTACAGGCATAAAGATAAAACATGACTGAGATATTTTAAATCATCATCTTTACAGACATAAAGATAAAACATGACTGAGATATTTTAAATCATCATCTTTACAGGCATAAAGATAAAACATGACCGAGATATTTTAAATCATTATCTTTACAGGCATAAAGATAAAACATGACTGAGATATTTTAAATTATCATCTTTACAGACATAAAGATAAAACATGACTGAGATATTTTAAATTATCATCTTTACAGACATAAAGATAAAACAGGACTGAGATATTTTAAATTATCATCTTTACAGGCATAAAGATAAAACATGACTGAGATATTTTAAATCATCATCTTTACAGGCACAAAGATAAAACATGACTGAGATATTGTTATCTTTTAAGTCTTAAACTGTTTTATACCAGTGTTTTTAGAAGGGAAAAGTTTTAGATTACTTAGACGGCAAAGTTTGTTATGAAAACAAAGTTTTTAGAACTCAAAGCAAAAGTAAATGTAAATAAAGGAACTGAATAAATTATAGTAAGGTAAAAAATAAACTTAAATTGATTTCACGATAGACTCTAAATGAAAAGAAATGATATTTTTTAATATTTACATACGAAAAAGTTAATCATAAAGATATTTTGAAATTTCTTTAACTTATTTAGATGATGATAAAATAGCTGCATAGATAGATGTGGTGTGGATAGATAGATGTGGATAACATTCAAAAAAATTAACGAATTTCTTTTACACAACATATATTTAATATTATTATATTTATTTACAAAATAAATGAAAACACAAATCACTTTTCATTCTCTTCAACAATCATCTGTACTGTAATAAAAGGAATGAAATCATTTTCTAACATTTTTACCGAAATTATTTGGAGAAAATATTACTACGGAAACATCATTTTTGAAATAAGCCAAGTAGAGGGAAGTTTGAAATTATATTTTCGTTCATTCGAATGAAAAGTGCTCAAGAATTTCTGGTAATTTATGCTTAAACTTTGTAGGCTAAATTTATTTTATTTTAATGATAATGTAGGTTTTTATTCATCAATCATTTTCATACACATTTAATTCTACAAGGAGTTAAAGGACCGATTGAGTCAGCTGATGGTAAATGAAAACTCATAATCAAAGTGTGTAATGAAGTATAGACACCAGTGGCTTAATCACCAGACAAATTGCAGAGAAGAAAGATGTAATACTTCCCAACCACGGTCGATTCTTTAATGCAATTTAAATAGAAATTTTTTACAACTTTTAAATCACAACTTCAGAAAAATGTTATTAGAAATATCGCTTTAAATCAATAAGTGTAAATAATGTATTATCATTACATGTAATGTATAAAAATGTAATAAATTAATATCTTGCTTTGAAGCTAGACGTAGGCATAACTAGAGGCACGCTAATTGAGCATTGTAAAGGATTACTTTCTCTATAACAGTTACGCCATGACACTCTTTATGTTACCATAAAAACGTCTCATGAGATTGGTCGACCTGTAAGCCGGCCTAAATCGAGGCATCGTCTCCAAGTCAAAGTCCAAGTCCAAGTCAGTCAAATGCAAAATAAGGGATCTCTCGTTCGGCCTAAAACCAACAGAAACGTATACATATGATTTCGGGTAATCTTGATTATTATAATACTTGTCAAGACAAATAATCTCGGTTGTGTAACATACTCAGTAGTAGTAAAATTTACACAATTTATTAAAACAATGAAGCATTTGCCAGCTTCATTGTTTTAATGAAATCTAAGTTTTATTTAGAATCAAAACCAGCAAAGTACACTTTTAAGCTGATATTTTGTTTCAAATATTTCGAGAAAAAGAATTCGTATTTGAACTTTGATTTAGAAAATAAATGATAAATTTCATAATTATGGCGTCAATTAATATGCGAATTGAGATTGAATTCATTGAGTAAAGCATAATCAAATTAGAATAACGGCTCAACTCACGTGAGCTCCGGTGTATGTACGACTAGTTTCAGACCCGTCAGGGACCTTAATCAGGGCGAGTGTGAGTGAATTAATGGGCTTGTCAATGAATCAAGTATATAAGTAATAAGTACATACATCGGAGCAAACGTGAGTTAAGTCGTTCTTTTAATAAGTTTATTAAAATTTAGAAGCATAAGTACTTTTAAAGTGTTAGACTGAAATCACCATCATATTAATTGAAGGCCAAATGTTGGTCGTATATGAATGTATAAAAATGTATCAATGTATGTAAATACTAGTATACGGAGTTCTTAAATTTATTTTCGAATAACCAACTCGTCGATCTTTCGTGACTTTAGAATTCTACTGTAATTGTAGCAAAAGATTTCGCTGATATGTTATTAAGCAATACTTAATTATTGGTCAGTGATGGAATTACCGTAAGCAATTATAACTGTACAGTTAACTGTTAAAGAGCTGGAAGTTGCCAGGCCCGAACTTGTGACAATTTTAATTTTATATTAACCAAAAGAATACATTTTTTCAATCTTGCCAGCCCCATATCAACCAAATTTTTTTATCGTGGTTTTATTAGCCTGTTTCATTCTATATATGTACTTAATAGCATCTTGGAAGTTGAATTTCACCCACTTCAAGATATGAGATTGATTTGAAATTTTGCACACTTATCAAGGACTCGGTGACAATACAATAATTTCATAAATTTGTGCCATTATTCTGGCCAGGATCACCAGGATAGTAATTTGGCGAACTAAAAAATAGAAAATAAATAATATTGTAGTTTAAAAAAAACTAATAAATTTAGAAAGTCTAAAAAATAGAAATTAATTTCTAAAAATTCAAAATAAATATTAATGTATAATACAATAACTCGGGGTGATCTGTCAATGAAATACACATTTACTTAAATTGGTATCGAGCTTCGTTACCGTTATCGTACCGTTATTTTGATTTTTTTTCGAAATTATAGTAAAACCGAAATTGTATCAGTGCTTGTCTCTTCGTCTTCGTTTTCTTTTTCAATCATTTCCCTGAAAAAAATTGAAAAGAGAATAAACTATCTTACCTAATTATTGAGGACAATAACTACGATTTTAACTTAAATTTTTAGTCAAAAACGTGACTGAATGGACCTACGTTAAATTTGCAATTAAGTCGAAATAATCTAAATCTAAATAATCGGTAGCGTTATTAACTAATTAATCTATAAATATTCTACTTGTAATTGAATAATCACAATTAGAATGGTAATTAAAACAATCGTACCAAAATTGGGTAAAACAAAATTGTTTCAACGGGTTGGTGTCATTTAGGACACAGGTATGAACTCTAATAACTTCAAATTTTGATTATGATATAGCCAAAAAAATTGACTATATCTGTCTCGCATTTGATTATTTGGTGGAACTGGGTTTGACTATTAAAATTGTTGTAAGAAATTCAAAACAATTGTAGAATTATTCAGTGTCGTATCAAGGAGGTCGAGACAAAGGCCACAGTCAGGAGAAATAGAAATTTCTTCAACGACAAGAACGGAACAGTTCTTAAGTCAAAATAAGAATAATCTATATGGTAATTAGCTGCTAACTTATATTAACGAAGAATAAGATGCCTACTTATATTAGCTACATAGATTTGCGTCAGATGGAGTGTTCCTTAGAAAGTTGACTTTCGAAAGTGGAACTCGATTTTCGCATCACAGTGTGTGTCAAATGAATGAGTAGTATTATTACATAATTTTACAGCATAAATTGTCATCTTTTAGAAAAAGATAAAAAAAACGGAAGTTACACGTAAAAAGACAGCGATCATTATTCTCTTTTGATAGACAAATCAAAAGAGTTGTATTTTTGCAATATAGAGAAATGACATTTAACGTAACGAAAATACGACACTGTAGAATAATTAAAGTTGGCTTATAAATTACAATATCCTAACTTATCTACGATCTAGTATACTCCAGTATTCGTCAGTATTCGGAAGAAGAGTTATTTAATATCTAAAATCAATATGCCTTGTACAAATTTAACTGCGAGATTCTTTAAAAGTTTAAACTATTTCCTCTATTTTATTGGTGTGTCCAATTTGTGGATAGAGAATATGGGTTATTCAAAATTCGTTTTAGCCATTAATCGACGAATAAATAAAATAATTACAGCGTGCCTGTATGTATTTATTGCTTCGGAATTGGTCGCATTTTTCACTCAGCCGAATTTGACAGAAAAACAATCTTCTGATAGATTATTGTTCGGTCTCTCTCATCCAATTTTAATAAGTTATTTTACGAGCGTCGAACATCATAGTGAAAAATTTAAAAATGTCATACACGCGTTGGCTGTTGCCTTAAAATATGTTTATAATGATAAAAAAGTTGAGCGTCTCATGATTAGAAAGTCGAAGATCTATTCAGCTGCGTATTTATTCAGTTTTAGTACTGCTCTCATATCTTACGGATTTGACGGACTGATGCAAGTATTAAGCAGAGGTAAACTAACTTCTAGTGTGAAAGCCCTTTTCACAGACCACTTAAAACAAATCTATCACGTAGTCGATAAATTTAGTAAAAATTATTTAATAAAGTAAACTAATCTAAATTGAAAACTGGTCTGAAAATACCACGACTTCATAGAGTACGTTCTTGAGGCTTAGATATTAAAAAGGTGTTTTCTATTTTTTCGGAAACTATCTTATTAATTAACTGATCGATGGTTATATTTTTCGATTTCTGTACTTTTCTAGACGGAGCCTTTACCACAGTGATCACCGCTTGGCCGGACGTGGAAGATAAAAGTTCGTTGGCGAGCATCGTGAGAGTGATCAGTTACGTTCTATGGTGGATTTTCATGATCCGTATGTCCGCTATATATGTCCTAGTCATTTGTCTAACGATCTGTCTCAGTCATCAGTACAAGAATCTACAAAGCTACTTTTATCGTCTCGCTGAAATATTTGACGAGCACGGCTTAAGCCAACAGGTAAAAGAGAAAAAGTATGAGGAATCAGTGAAAATTGGGATAAAATTACATTCTGATACGTTATGGTAAGTTTCAAAGTCTTTACTCATTTAAATATGTAAATAAATGTAGATAACATTTTGTAGCCGAATTTTAAAATCAGGTATCAAAGTTTTTTTTACGGAAAAACTTTTTCAGGTGTATCAGCCAGAGCGAGATGGCTTGTGCGGTTGTTTTCAGTGGTCAAATATTAGTCAATATTTTTGTGTTATGCTTGCTTATGTTACAGATGGTGGTAAGTATATAAAAATATTATAAAACCTTACTTCCTATACCCACCTAATAAACTTTTGGAGAGACACTCCATCGTGATAGTGTAGCATATCTGAAATCGTCGTTTCAACAATTAAACCTTCATTTGCAGTGAGGGACTTGTTCAATTATTTTTGCCCTGCTAACAGGAGGGCAAAGTTTTTATTTCTCGGGTGTGTGTGTTTGCTTTTATAGAGAAACAAATGCACTTCCGCACAGTCAGACGTGAGCGGAGCACAGAGCCACACGTCTGGTGATTCAAACTCGACCTTACTGGACTCGACCTCACCTTAACATGAGGCTCAAATCGACTAAATAAATCATCTCTATGATTTTTTAAATTTAAAACCTAAAATTAGACTTTTCTCGGGTGTGTATGAACTAGAAAGTGTACTAAAAGTCTAATTTTAAGTTAAAAGTATAATTTACATATATATTTCACATCTGTTTGTGTATATTGACGACGGACCGGTTGGCGCAGTGGCAAGACACTTGCCTTCCGCAACGCAGGTCGTGGGTTCGATTCCCACCCAAGACAAACATTTGTGTGCATGAACATGGCTGTTTGTCTTGAGTCTGGATATAAAGACCACCGGAGGACGGGCAGCAGCGTCCTGTTCTTTGTACGGTGGAACATACTGCGATCGCCAATCCGCCTGCCAAGCGTGGCGATTATGGCATATTCCCCCCAATGATGCGATCAATGGGGGAGGCCTATGTCCAGCAGTGGACGATCATAGGCTGAGGTGGTGGTGAGGTGGTTGTGTGTATGTATTTCCGTTCTGAATGTCAGAGGAGTACAGTCAGTCGGGTTTATTGATATTTAAATTAACTACTATTTAATAATGTACGACGTTCGTATAGTATTCACATTAATTGTTAAATGATTTATTGTTGGCTGTTGTCTGTAATATCAGAACTCTGAGAGCACGCTGAGCAACGCCCTAGCTACTGCCACCACTGGAGTGGCAATGCTCATCAGTACCGGCTTCTTTATGTGGAGTGCTGGTGACATCACGGTCGAGGTGTGTTAAACTATTCTTATTTATTTTTATAATGTACATTAAATTTAACTAAACGTAAATATATACAAATAGACCAACGTTCGTCACTTACAGAAATATTTGTACACTTAATCTACAGGATATTAAGTTAATTTTTAGTTTCGTTCATTCTCGAAGTATCTAGATCCCAATAAAAAATATGTTTTTTCTTTGGCACAGAACTGGCAACAGCCAAACTAGGAAATAAATACTAATTTTCTTTTTGCGAGTATAATATTGTATTACTTTTAGGCATCTCGTCTTAGTACTGCCATGTACAGTTCGGGCTGGGAAAATTGTCAGAGGGATTGCTCCATAAGAATCAGGCGTTTGCTAGTCATAGCGATGGCGCAAAGTCAGGTAATATTTACGAGAAGCTGATAATTGTTGTCAGGATGTTCCAAGAATTAGTATACTTCCTTCCTGATTGTAACAATGTTTGAACCAACCAGGAAACCAATTAAGATTAATTTAGGTAAAGAGATAAACAAATAAGAGAGATACATTTTATTTATAATTTACATTATTCTGTTTCATTTCATTCCTCCTTGTTGCCATTATTTTTAGAAGCTTATAAATATTTTACAGCGCCCGGTTACGCTGCGGAGTTTCGGCATTATAGAGTTGTCTTACCATTCTTATGTGTCTGTGAGTTTTACTTTTTATTAAAAAATACGCTTTACGAATCTGTTTCCATTTTGTGAGATACATGGCTGTAATAAGATATAATTTTACAATTCAAATATGCTTAATAGAATTGCAGTATGTTTTAGCTGCACAGCGTTTTACGTCTCATAAAATGAAATGCGTTCTATGTACAACAGTAGAATCTAAAGTCTAGTACAATAGATTAAATAAGTGTCCTTTGTTTCAATATTTTATATTTATTTTATTTTATATTTATATACTAAAATTTAACTTAATGTTTCTTGCAGATCGTGAAATCTTCATATTCAGTGTTTTCAATATTATATTAATCATCATTAAAATGAATATAATTTATGTGTTAACTATAATTTCATGTTTTTAATGTAATAAATGTTATATCTTTAATAAAGAATTAACTACTTTTGATATCTTCCCGTTAATTATCGTTACGATAACCCTGGGATAATTCACAGCCTAAAAAAGGCTCAACAAATATAGTGCTATCTCGACCTCAAACTTTCAACATCTAGATTCTATCTTAACATAAAATCAATAGATATGACAGAACCCCTTAGAAAGTTTGGACCGTCCTACAACGTACAGTATTGATTAGCTGAGCTGATTAAAAATAAAGTATGATAAGTTTTTGTATTTGTAAGAAATTCAATCAACCTTCCATAATAAGAGTCTTTTATTAAAACTGTCACGCGCCGATGCTTTCCTAAACGACGCACTTCCGGGGAACACGCAGGCACCATGCTCCAATGGACTAAGCCCTCACTCGTAATTGGCTCGGTCGACTGCGAAAATATTAAAGCAAATTAGATGATATTGGGCACGCCTTATCTAGCTTATTTAATTTGTAAACATAGCAGCATAGTAACAGTCGTTTGAGCTGATCGTATTATATGGTAAAAGCTAGGCTTCTGAGTTTAGTTACAAATTCATGCTTAGTTCCGTTTTTTGTTTTCCTTCTTATTAAAACCGAATTAAAGAATATGAATTACTGTGAAATGCCGAATGCAATCACTAGGATTGCTGGTTTAAATTTATACTTTTTTTAACGTTTATAAAATTGGGTACAATTTAGACAAGTAACCATAGCATTGATAATCCACTAAGGTGTGTTCCTAATGCTATTTACTTACATCGATATCTTATATTTATTTAATTTGTAGATCGACAATCTAACGAAACCAAAGTCAAAACTTATATAGGTGATAATACTTCAACCTGCGTGTACGGTGCAACCGTACATATTCTTAAGTAAGCAATTATTTGCAGCACGTGCGACGCAATTAACGCAATATAAACGAATCAACGAGGGTCGTGCGCGCGAGCATGCCATCACCCTACGCAGTTCGTAGTGAGCCAATACGGGCTCAACTCTCTCAGCCACCAAGGGCCGAGAGTACGTTCGACCAACAAGGGTGGGGCGTCGAGCTTGTCATCGCTTGAGCCATCGCGGGCTCAACTCTCTCAGCCACCAAGGGCCGAGAGTACGTTCGACCAATAAGGGTCGCGCGCGCTAGTTTGTCCCACTCATGAATTATCATTATCAGTTCATCTCATAAAGTGTGAAAAATATACATTTATATACATATACAGTTACAGCAACAGCGTTTCAATTATCAAACAATAGTGTACGATTCAACAAGGAACCGTACGCTGCGCCTATTGAAACTTACGCTTCTTTACAATTTAATGTATTGTTGGCGTAATAC
>DWLR01004903.1:0-11540 GCA_018246295.1 Papilio alexanor hazarajatica | reverse complement strand
TATTTAAGTTTTGTACAGAGCTGCAATTCTATTTCTAACTAGGTAAGAAGACTGGGTTGTCACAAAATAGTAAACACATAACGACATATAAGGTAACGTTTCTTATTTTTTCTATTCGTACTCCATTTAAAACTTAATTGTTCTCATAACCCAAATAACTATAAGTTCTTGTAACGTAATGTCTTATCTAAAAGTCAGCCGCATCATGTTGTAATGAGAAGAGCATACTACAATATAAATAAATCTGGTCAGAGCACAGGTCATATGTCAGAACGTCAAAGATATAAATAAAAAAATGTTTTCATTATTTTTCACGGAATCTAGATATTTATACACACCCACGACAATTACTGTCAGATAATCTCGAAAAAATTGAAACAAAAACATTAATGTATGATGAAATATGTTATGCGAGACAAAGACTAAGCAAGATACAGTGCGATATGAAAAATTAATATCGTTAAAACTAACTGGTACGCTTAAGGGATAACAACTTTGCCGATGGAAATAATAAACTTCAGTTTCATTTACTTTCGGGTACACGGTTTTATTAAAAGTAATAATTAGGTTAATTAAGTTAATAAGTCAAACGTATCGATGAATTTTATTATTATAATACATTTATTTTCTTTTATAACATGTCAATATGTCATCTATTTCTATTTTTTTTTGGATTCCCAACTTTAGGGTTTTCCTCCCAAATTTAGGAAATAAATAAGTGAAATGGGATTTTTACGGGCTTGTGTCAGGCAGCCTTACGTGTTTAGTTTATCTAATACAGAAGTTTTTCTAGTACTGTGAGATTATGAAAAGTCAGAAATATCGAAGAAAATGAAAAAAAGAAATATCATAATAGAGATATTATAAATATAAAAACATCATTACTAAGAAAAAAATGTATACGAAACTTGGTCAATGAAGCCGTAAGTGATTTTTGTGAATGCCAAAGTTTTAATGTTTTATGGGCTCACCTTCGCCACGAGTCAAGGCCACGGGTAAAGGAGCGTAGTTACGGCAACCATATTTGTCTTCCAAAGCAAAGATTTCCTCCGACGAAAGCTTTTGTTGTGCCATGACCTGCATAAACATAAAAAGACAATAAGTCAATGAAAAATACGTCTAACTACTAAATTCTAAAGAAAAGAATAATAACTCGCTGAGGCTAATTCGCTATATGTAATAGCCTTTTCTTATACTCCATTACTCGTAAAATATTTATAACGTTCAAAAACATTTACTTTGTTTTTGTCTTCTTTACATAAGTATACATAAAAGGTAAGAATATAGAACAAGTATAGGTACAAAAAGAAGCTTCTAATCATCTTAAAAAGCGAGAGAAAAGTTCCAAATTTAAGTCCTAATATTTAAAGACTGTGCGTGCTTTTATCTTATGTAATTTTTATATCCGTACAGAAATTATTCTTAAAATAAGAAAAATACTAATGTAAATAAATTAAAAATACCAAGAAAAAGATAACTAGGAGAGATTCACAGTAGTCGTATATTGCGTGTAATTAAAACTATTTCTAAAAGAAAACTTACACTCGCCTTACTCAGAAAAATATATTAAATACAGTTAAATAGAATCTTACAAAATCTTATATATAGCAACCTTCGCTGATAAGATATATGCAAGTAAATATTATAATTGAGATTTATATACCCATGCTTTATAATTTATTATACGTTCCACGAAGGCTCAAGCATGCGCACATATTTCATAATCATCGTCCAAGGAGCACGTTTAGCTTATCAGCGCCAACGTTTATTTACAAAGCATAGTAACCGGCATATGGTTATCAAATTTAAAAAAGGTACCTTACACATAAATATTTTCTACAATCAACTATCGAATACTTCATTAAGTACTGACATAAATTAAAAAAAAAACATTACAATAACAAAAAAGCATACACATAAAAACGGCATCTAACCTTTAATTTAATTCTGTGATATTACGTCAATCGTCAAACTGTTGGTTGTGCGTGTCTAAAATTATCCAGCGATGGCGTTGACCGTTTACTACGAGACAGTACAAATGACTGACGTTGAACTAGCCGAGTAGCGACTAAGAAATCCACTATACCACACACTAACTCCCTGTATTAATAATTACGTCACGCAATCTCCGAGACCCTTATTAACATCATTCGATGCGGCTCTCAAATAACAGATCGACCGGAATTTTCCGAGGTGCCTAATAGAAAGATATTTATATGACGCAATTTTAATGAAATTTACCACTAGAGTCTGAGAGGTTCATTTATGATTATCAGTTGTTAAATAAATATTCACACTGTTATACAGTTTTTGTTTGGTATTTCATGAACACCTTGAACATGGTTACCAAAGCGAGATACGAGACATTACGAATCAGACATTACATCTCCTATACCAGCAATTTTCAGATTATGAGTTCTTAATTTTAATTACCAATTTAAAAAAAATTAGTTCTTAATTCATTCTATGGCAAGTCTTAGTAATGTTTACGAATCGTTTAAAACTTTTTTGCTAGAGTCAAAATCAAAATTAACGCGTGCGAATCGCCTATACATAACGTCTTCTATAGAATTAATAAAAGCACTTATTGTGTACGTTTGTCATAAGATACTAGCGGTACATTTCTCTTTTTTACATCTTTAGAACTTATTGGGTCCCAAAATTAGCCAGGGGGAGGGGGGTTAATTTATTGCCAAATGATTAAGTCTTTATTTAGTCTCATTTATAAATCAAACGCAAGACCCAATGTAACGACTAGGCTATGAGGTTTTCAATCTTTTCTTACTATTATAGTATAATAGCACCTAGTGAACAGTCAATGGGATCGATTATCTAATGTGCAGACTATGAGCCTGCCAGTGACCAGATATAGACCCTCGATTACTGTCTTCATTTCTGAACTTACTTAGATATGGAACTTTCATGTCAAAATTAAACATATATATGTTATCAGCAGTATTTCCATACCAATACGATTATAGCTCATTCAAAAAGAGAGTAGAGTCCTTCCTTTAGAGTTTGTACAGTTAAAGGTTAGGGTTGAAAAAAAAAATCTATCAATATTAATATTTAAATGAGAAAAAACGGCATACCTCTCGATTTTTATTGAGCACTTTTGGTTACTATCTCTTTGTACTGAATATTCCTCAAACAAAACAGCTTATGACGGTGGAATCACTTTCTGTGAGTAGGACGTCTATATTTTAGAGGTCTAAAATATATAGGTATATACAACCCTCAGTCAGTCCAAATTCTTCACACGTCTAATGAAAATACATTTACATAAATTGGCATAACTTTTATTATTTGTAATGCTAGCTGCTAGTGCTCATTGTAAACTTCAGGCAATTTATTCCTTCATATTTTTTATACTCCAACTTACCTGCACATGACTTTTTTTTAGTTTCCTATTTTTCGTAAAAGCAAATAAGATAAAATATTTATTCTGTCTAAGCCTAATGACAATAGCAAATTCCTTCTAAAACCTTTATCACAATAAAATCAAAGATAGGAAACATAAACAATCATTATGAATATCCACAGTATAACCAACGTTTAAAAATGTAAATAAATCACTGTGTCATCCTACCATCTATCTATTTGGTGTCCCTAAAAATAATATTATTAAGACGACTTAGAGGACTTTCCCCATAAAAAGGAGTGATATCTTTGGGGTCAGAATCGCTTCCGGCTTTTCGATGTAAACTGAGTCTTGTAGCTGCATTCACCTTTAAAGTACTCGAGTGCAGGGTGGCTCATTAGAGCCACCCAGCACTCGACCCTCACCGCCTCGCCTTGTGTAGTTAGGTTAGGTCTTCTTTATATTCCGTGTGGGGTTGTAGCTAGTCGCTAATCGGGCGCGTCCCCAGGTGGTGGATAGGGGAACGCCTTCCAGATAAGGAAGGTACCGGGGTCACCCGGCGCGAACCAAAACTAGCATTCCCTATGCTAGTTTTGGTTATTATACGGAGCGTATTATACGCTGCCCTGTAGGGTGCTTCCTGGATTCCTCTGGTACTTCTCTGCATATCAGAGTGGACATAGAGGGTCCGGAAATAACGCACCGCGCGGCGGCCCTGACAGTCTTCATGGCCGGTGGGCACTGGCTTAGGCCACCGTCGGACAACCCTTAATCTGCAATAGGCGGAACCGGGGGCATCACGCATATAGCGGGGGGCCGCGAGGAAGAAAACCTCTATAAAAAAATTACAAGTGTGGGCGGCAACGCCTCGCGCGGTGGGTCTGCTGGTCTTCATGGCCGGTGGGAGCTGGCTTCGGCCACCGTCGGCGACCCGTAATCCGCACTGAGCGGAACCGGGCGCCCCATGCACGGAGCGAGGGGCCGCGTGGAAGAAAACCTCACGGCCCCTCGCTCCGTGAATAAAAAATTACCCTAATCCCAAGTTTCGTCGCCCGACGATGGCATGAATGGCTGGTAGGAAACCAGTGGATAGGGCGACAAAAATGGTGGGTTACGGGGAACAAAACAAAAAAAAATGTAAAACACGACGATCGACATATCTACCCGGGAGGGTCCCGCTTACTGTTAATCACTTGGTGCGTCGGACAGCCGGCACATCGGCCCCAGCATATACGGGGGGGGGGGCAATCGGCGTGTGGGTGAGGAGAAGTAAGGGTTAGGATTAGTAGGAAAGTTTTGGAGAAAGGAAGAGTGTGAAGGAGTTGAAGAGGAGATGGAGATTGAAGCGTTGGTGAGGGAGGAAGCATCGTCGGAGTCCGACTGCAACCTCGTGACCGTCGGGAGCAGGTCCAGGTCAGGATCCGCATCCTCGGCGGTCAAGATGGGTTTTAAAAGGCCCCGCCTCGGAAAGAGTTCGGCGGAGGAGGAAGAGAGGCCGGTAGTCGAGGCAGAAGCAGGGCCTCTACCTGACAAGAGAGTCGCGGCCAAACTAAAGGCTGAGGAGTACCTCATCAAGGAGGCGGAGGCCGTCCGCGTTCAGCGGGAGGACCGTGTCAAGAAGCTTTCTCGGCCTGATGTGAGGCTACATGACATGGGTGCTGCCCAGTGAAAGCACCAGGTGCAGGAGAATCTGGATTTGATCACCAAGGTGGCCACCAAGTGCTCCACCCTAAAGGGCACTTTCGTGCGTGCCCTCAAGGACGCTGCGGCATCCATTAGGGAAGCATTGGCGGTCCTCGGGGACCGCACGGTCATGAAGGACACAGCAATTGCAGGCAGACAACGCTCGCCTGCAGGCCGAGATGGCCAGCCTCCGGAAGGAGCTGGCCGACGACGAAGCAGGGTTCCGCCACCTCCCCCCCGGACGTGACAGCGAAGACATCTCCTGCATCGCAGCCTTCGCTTGAGGAGATCTGTCGGACGGTGATAGTCCAGGAGGGCGGAATGGTGAGTGCCCGCCTGGCCTCGCTAGAGGACAAACTCCTCGCTGAAAAAACACTGCCGCAGCCGACAAAAAACGAGACGGCCGCACGTATGCGGCTGCGGCTTCGGGGCCAGCAGCAGTGCCAGCCTGGGGCGCGCAGAAGACTAAGGAGAAGTGCCACCAGACCCAGCCCAGCCGGTTCCCAGCGGGCTTGCGCGACAAGTGCCATCTGCGCCGTCTCAGCGCCCTCCGGGCCCTGCGCAGAGTCGGCCCCAAGCGGGGGCTAGCGGCCCGCAATAGAGTCCTTCTTCTTCCCCGCCATCTGGAGGGAAAAGAAATAGAAGAAGAAAAAGACGGACAGACAGACGCAGTCTGCAGCGACATCTTCGAGCTAGACGAAGGTAGGCCCTAGCCCCAAAGCAAGACCCAACGGGAAAAGTCGCGCCCGTAAACTTCGTAAAGAGAGGCACGATGCAGGGCCACCGCTGGAGTGGCTCAAGCCGTGGCCAAAATTCGGGGACTGGGCTTGCAGGTTGCATTGCACAAGTCCGAGGCCCTGTGTTGCGGTCACCTCCTATCCGGACCGAACTAGTGGTGGGCGGAATTTCCATCGGCGTCGAGCGTACGATGAAGTACTTAGGACTCGTCCTCGATAGCCGATGAAAGTTCGAAGAACACTTCGGGCGCCTCGTCCCGAAACTGGTGGGGGCAGCCGGAGCCCTCAGTCGGCTCCTGCCGAACCTCGGTAGACCGAACTCGCGGTGTCGACGCCTGTACACGGGGGAGGTGTGGTCCATGGCGCTCTACGAAGCCCCCATCTGGGCGGGTGCTCTGACCGCCCGAACCCGCGCCTTTTTGCGAAAGCCGCAAAGGGTCATGGCGGTCAGAGCAATACAGGGGTATCGCACCATCTCGTGTGAGGCGGCTTGCGCGCTGGCGGGGATGCCACCTTGGGACTTGGATGCCGAAGTCCTTTCCACCATGTATTGGCGCAGGGAGGATGCCCGACGCCGCGGGGAACACCCTGCGCCGGTGCAGGAGCGGTCGTGGCGGCAGTCAGCGGAGACCAACCTCGTTGCCTATTGGCAGAAGCGGCTTTCTGCGCCGTCTGCAGACCACCGAACAATAGAGGCAATTCAACCCATCCTCGAGATCTGGATGGGCCGGAAGCACGGGGCTCTGTCCTTTCACCTTATTCAGGTCTTCTCGGGGCACGGCTGTTTCGGGAGGTATCTGTTTAAGGTTGCAAGGAGAGAGCCCACTGAGCAATGCCACGAATGCGGCCACGCAGAGGATTTGGCCCAGTATACGCTGGAGTCGTGAGACCGGTGGTCGACCCAGCAGGCCGCTTTGGTGTAAAAAGTAGGGCCCGACCTATCACTGCCCGCCATGGTTCACGCTATGGCGAGTAGTGAGAGGTCGTGGAACGGAACTCCATCATCGCCTCCTTGGCATGATGGAGTTCCGTTCCACGCATGGAGGTGATGATGGAGAAGGAGCAGCAGAGCGGCGGTAGGAGGACGACGCGATGGCGGACTCTTTCCGTCGTCGCCGGACGGAGCTCCGGCGGCGTGCGCATGAGCACGACCGCCGACTGCCTCCCCAAGTAAGAGCTCCGGGTGGTGGACACCTGGGTTCCACCTCCCGCTGGACTAAGTCCTCGAGTCGGAAGATGCACCACCATGTTCCTGTTGCGTTTCAGACAGAGTAAGGGACCACTCCATGTCCTCGCTAGGGTCGGCCTCGGCGGACGACGCTGGCTGGACTACGGAAGATTGCGCGAGTGTTCCCGAGGCCCAGTCAAGAGACGACGCGCTTGAACATCGCTGGGTTTTAATTGGTATTCTGGCTGCTTCTCTGTCAGCGAGTCCCACATACCCTTCCGGAAACGGGAGGGATGCATAAATGCATTTCCCAGAAAAAAAAAAACGTCTTCTTTATGTGGATTTGTCCAACAATCAGTACATTAACTTCGTAGCGAAACCGGATCGTCTCGCCTCCGCGCGGTAAACGAGTACCACGAAGCGACATCGCCCGCAAGTACTTCACGCGAGACCATCGTCTTGGTCGTGAAGGACGTAGTGTTTTTGTAACAAGTTTGTTTCTCGCTCACTCATTAACAGCATGGCGTCAACACATGGGCATGGCGGCGTAGAGCTGTTGACTGATGACTGAGGCATACAGTCGTTGACCGTGTGGAGTCCACTTGATGACAAGTGGACGCCTCACGTCGAGACGGCACCGGGTGGAAATACAAACCCCTTAAATTAAGAAATGTAAAAACTCAAAAAAATTTAACTTTTCATGCCATCATCCTTCATAACATTTTAAGAAATCATAAATACAACATATCTATGTCTGTTAGAATATACCGAACACAAATATTAGTATGTGTATATTTTACATAAGATTGCATGAATAGAATTTCACTGCCATAAACTGGAATTCAGACACCATTTAAGAATATTTTAAGAGAAATTATGTTATAATATAAATATGTTTAAATATTATGTTACTGACTAGTAGTTATTTTTTAAAATAAATAAGCCCGACTGTAGTATAAGGAAAAACTGTTTCATGGTGTTTACAAAAAACAGTGGACATTTTTAATGAAAGAAAATAAAAACAACTTGAATAGAATTTATTCATTATAACAAAAGCACACTGCTTTTCAAATATTTAACTAAAATTCTATAAGATACACAATATTTATAATCTACAAAATTTTTCTAATCACTTTTTCCTATGTTCATTTGAAGGGTCTCCTCCATAGAATTCTGAATATGTAGGAAATGTTTGAGCACCCCTTTCTGGGGGTGTTGGCAAGGATCCTCCTTCTTCTAACCTTTTAGCTTCTATTTTAGCTGCATTCTCTTGCTTCATCTTGGCTATAGCTAAATTATATTCAATTTCATCTTCTGTAGGAGGATCCTGCCTGAAAATGAATAAGTTGTAATTTAGTACTCCTTTTTGCATTACCATGGAAACACTAATATCAGTTATTTGATTTCAGAAAAAAAAACAAATAAGAATCTACATGTGCAATCTACAAGTCCAACAAATCAAAAGCTAGAAAATTTATTGATCATTTGAAAATAAAAGTAACAGTAATAGGTGTGGCTATTACTACAATAATACGGTTTATTGTTTTTTTATGGCTTTTAGTTTGAAAATAAACTTTTAAAGAAACCATATTATTACCTTCTCATTCTTAACCATGATTCCCATTCTGCTGGAATAGGGTCTTGAAAATCATTTCCCTTAGGTGGATCATACCAACGAGAAGGTTTTCTTTTACCTCTACTAGGATCTGCAGGTATTTCATAATAAATATTTCCTACATAATCTTTACCTGCAAAAAATCAATAAGTACACACAAATAAGAATCTATTTGACATGTAGACCAGTAGAAAATCACTAATTCATATTCAAAACAACAAAACAAATTATGGTTATAAGATACGTAATTTTTGTGGGTCCCACCTAACTATAAGCGTGTATATAAATCAGATACCAGGAAATGTTATTATTTGAAAATGTGCTATTTATTTTCTTATTCATCAAATTATTGTTATTTGAATAGTCTACTTGCCTATATGATTTCCTCGAATTTGGCGAGGTTTCAAAGAATTTATGAAATTTTGGACGACTATTCGCCAAAGATGACGATAGTTGCCGTTAGACATCTAAAACAAAATCTTTTATCAGTAATATACGCAGCTAATGGACTATCCATTTGAATATTGCATTAACAAGTACCTTATATTTAATTTATCGTTTTGGGTAATATTCAAATTCAGTAGTTTCCTTAAAAACAAATAATTGAAGTATAATAATCGTTATACAAATTCCCATCGACGACAGATTTTTGACTTAATCTTTTTCAACTCAAAACTGTCGAAAACTTAATTAGTTGATGACAAATGACAACGACATTACAATTAAGGGATTGACATTTTGTTTTATTTTTATATAACACTACGATCAAAAATCACCAACTTCAAGAATCGCATGCATTGTGTTAAATGTTAATGTCTTGAAAGTAATGCAATGCTCAACAACCTCGATGGTTAAATGTTTTCAGGGTATTTTCTGGTCACGTAGTTTAAAAAAAAGATCTTAATTTATTCGATTTCGATCTTTAATAAGATCTACTCAATAATTGGTACAAAAAATACTTTATATTTACTAGGACTATCCTTCAGAACTTTATAAATTAATTAGGAGCTCACCTTTTTTTATTTAATTGCAAGTGATATAACGATAGTTCACAACACTATGACCAAGGAGAATAATGACAGGCTTGCTTGACAGCATCATATCATCATTCGTTTTTCGCTGCATCTCGGAAATCGGTTCCAATTTACCTGTTTTGTAACAACACATAATTTTAAGTGTGTTAGTTAATTAGTGCGTTACTTTCGTGTGTTGTTATTTAATTAATTATACTTCACAATGGCGAAAATGGCATTTCAGCACCAAGCCGGAACGGCTATGGAATGTCTTAGTGTAAGTTGTAAGACCACTCCCAAATGTTTTGTTTTTATATTTTTCGTAGTTTTAACATTATTTCTAACAAAATTTGCACTTAATTATTTTAATAGATACCAATAACACTTCAAAAAGAAGCTGGTGTTGATGCAGAAGGCAGGGAAGTAATGAAATGTGGCTTTAAAATAGGCGGAGGAATTGACCAAGATTTTCGCAAAAGCCCACAAGGGTACACCGATAATGTAAGTTCTACACACACACTATTAGAAAATGTCTGTTAATAAAAAAAAAAGTGTTTTGTATTCAATATTAATCACTAATTTACTCCCGCCACTTGTGAATAACATAATTAAACCTCCAATTTATGCTGCAGTAATTAATAATAATTGTTAATATTCTAAATCCCATTATTCTTTTTAAAATGTTTAAGGGTATTTATGTGACTGAAGTCCATGAAGGGAGTCCTGCAGCTAAATCTGGATTGAGGATGCATGACAAAATTCTACAGTGCAATGGATATGACTTCACCATGGTAACACACAAAAAGGCGGTTAGCTATATTAAGAAGCATCCAGTCCTAAACCTTCTTGTTGCAAGAAAAGGTGTCACATCTACATAACTGTTACAAGAATTTTGTAACTGAGGTATATTTTATTAATTTTGATCAAGTGGTTTGAAAAAAAAAACAAGTTCATTAAAAGAAAGTATTTAAAATCAAATGATTTTATAATGTTATTTATTTTTAGAGTATTTTTAGCTTTAGGTTTATTAATTTATTAAGTAACTTGATTAATTTAGTTACAATTATTCTTAATACTATGGGGTTATGACTTAATATACATCTTAAATTTCTGGCTACAAATATAATGAAATCTTTGCGTAGAATCATTTTAGTGCTCAATATATTAACAGTGTATTATTTTTATGTGACACTTCTATTAAATTCTTAAATCTTTTTAACCCCAATGGATAAGGAAGTGGTAACACAAAAGGGAAATTATTTATATAAGCCAATAAATGGATTTATGAGGAAAGTTACCAGTGTTGATGATATTACAAATAATTTTAATCATTACTCATGTCAAGTAAAGTCTTTTTTTGAGACTATGAGTTAGATAATTATATTGATATTGTTAATAAAAGTGACACTGTGAAAAGTACTTTGTTATGAGTTGGTTATTATAATAAATATTGTTCATAATTTTAAAGGATTCTCTTCTTGCAATATTTTATAACTTACGTGTCTCTTCTATTGGAACATGTGAGGTGAATATAGTTTGTTTTTGTAACATTATGTATGTTATACCATATTTGAATTGACCATTTAAAATGTTTATCATTACATAAACAATCTTAGTGTTAACTTATCTGACATTACTTGATTATGAAATTTTCCACATTCATTAAGTGCAACAGAATTAGGTTTATTAGTAATAAAAAAGGTAAGTCCCCAGACAATGTATTTGTGTCAAATAACTATATAAAAAGTATTCTATTTGCATTTGAAATATTTGTCTGATACATTAATCGAAGTAGTTGAAAAAAATATTATCAAATTTATTTATTTATTACACATAAAAATATCAGTATGGATATGTAATAAGGCTGATTATCACAAATATTATTATGTAATAGTTGTAAGCAAAGAGATTTTCCTTGTTTGATTTATTATCAATTTCCCAAGCTTTTTAATACCGATAATAT
>DWLR01004902.1:0-11544 GCA_018246295.1 Papilio alexanor hazarajatica | reverse complement strand
ATCAAAGACACGCGGGTATGGCATACCCAGTGCTTCTGGATCGCGCAGCAGCGATAGTGCTTCTCTTGAGGGTTAATGTTAAGCGACCCGCTGCTCGTTTGCCTCCCTTATTCTATATAAAAAAAATAGAGTAGGATTATTCAGTTGTTTTGGTGTAGTTTGGTTTTAACTTATAGAGAAAGGAAGGAAAATATTGTAAAATAGCTTGAGCATCAAAAAAATATTGCGAAGACTTAATTTTCATTTACTAACTCTTTTTAGCTTGCTGTCCCTTGGTGCCCATTAATGGAACACTTTAACTTTTATGGAAAACGTTTTTACCTGATAAACGTTTTCCTTAAAAGTAATTGATATTCTGAAACATTTTATACCAGAATAATATAATACAAAATATTGCTACTGAATAAAATGCTCCAAACTTTGTGGTAAGGTCGAAGCCGCAGTGGACCTACAAAATCTATAATAAAATTTAACCGAATGACTCGGTGGTTTGTTTAAAGTTTACAAAATCACATGGACATTTGTGAAAAGGTTATGGTTTGTTGCGGTTAAAACTGAGCGTGAATGTAATGTTTACATTAAAAAGATTTTTCTTTATGCGATAATCTAGGGTTAAGCTAGGGCTTAGTAGGAATTAAGATATTCTTCGTTTTGTAATAAAAAAGAAACATGGAATTGAAATAATTAAACTGTATATATTTAATGAAATAATTAAACATATACGAAATAAACTAATCAACATTAGTTTATTTCGTATATGTAAATAAATTGGCGTATTAAAACAAAATAGTAGTCTTAGGGAGTTTAAATGAAAGATTTATTTCTTTAAATTAAAAACAAGCAGTTTAATATCTAACTGGTAAAGTATGCCGAGGCTTATATTATAATTACTGGCGCCATCTATCTATCTATCGCCATTAACTATAAAACAAATGTAGGATTTTTATTCATACAAAAATCGTCTTACATGTCTATAGCCGTTTCAAATATATATCTATAAAGAAGATGCATTATGCCATAACCCTTTAATATACAACCTTAAATGATCTAGATACTATGTAATAAGAACATTTTCATGCATCTCAAGATTGCTTAATCCTCAAAGCAAACATTAATATTACGTCCGCTCACATCGACCGGAGACTTAGCTAAGAGGTTCCGATAAGGATAACGGCGTCGTTGGCTTCACATCGATACATATATTACACATGGCATACAACCTTTATGAATAAGTAATTCATGATCAGGAATATATGTAATTGGAGTTTTCTCGGCGAAAATCAGTTTTGATCTAGAACATAGGTTCTCAAAGTAGGCAGTACCGCCACCACAGTGGGCGCTGTGGCTGTCTGAAGGGGCAAGTATTATGGCGGGCTAAAAGTAAATCGATGGGCGTTGGATAAATGTAACATAATTTATAATTCTAGAAGTTCTATCGCGATAACTTAAATTTTCCACAATGTAAGTAACTTTTTGACAGAGTTTGAGAGAGAGTACAGTAAAAATTGATCGCTAAAAGCCCTTTTCTCCTGCTGAATATCTTTGAAAGATGGTTTCAGTCTCCGTTAATAGTTGGTAGGTTTGAAGTTTTTAAAAAGTTATAATGCCAGTTTCCAACAGCTTTAGTTGAGTACTTTTTATTGCATAATTCTGGGAAGAAAAGAAAGTCAAAACCAAAGAAATGACAAAAGAAGTAGATTAAGTTCAAACAATCATATACACAGCAGCAGCAATTTTTAACTAGAGTTCGACGATATACAGGTTGCTATTTTTGTCTTTTAATTATTATTGAGAAAGTATAAGACAATATTAAAGTTAATACAAAGAAAACTTTCCTTACCCCTTCCGTAGCTTATAACTTATATGCAAAAAAAAAAAAGAATTTTATAGAAAAGTATGGAAGAAAGTTTTGACAAGATATCGCACACTTGTTAAAGAGAAACAACCAGCTACTTGTCTGGAATAATGAATGAACTCGCAACACACTCGCGTTGCCACGCCGTGTGCGCTGTTTACTCTTTGACGCAATTGAAACAAATTACACGCGATGTCACGTGATACAGGTACAATTCGGAGAAATGGAAATTGCCCAGATTTTTGTTAATACTTTTGTCAGAATACTTGTATCGTTTATTAATAACCTATGTGTAAATTCATCATAGTATTTTGCCTATGACTTAAAAATACACATTTCGTTGTAAGAAACTTAATCATATCTTGTCACTCATGTCACATGATGGTCTCGTAATGCTATGGTAATACATAGAAGTAATTAATGTTGCATGTGTATTGCAAAAGTGAGTGGCAGTGTTGGTATGGGACGACCCTTAAAAATTAATATCGATCATATTAATGACGTCGTAAAGAAAGCCGATTTAGGGAGTAGTTGTAATCGAAGAATATGTGTTCAAAGTAGAAGCGAGACAGATGTGCCTAGTGGGAAGTCAGAATTTCTTCCTACCCTTTTGGGTTATTGGCGTGCTTGTTTTCTATGTATGTACATGGAAACAACAAATAAAAAGCTATTGCTTACCTTTGGTGTCCGCTCTTCACTAATTTTAACTTTTTATTTTGTTAAATTTAATTAAATAAAACAAAATAATGTATCCCCGGTAAAAACAAGTTAATATGCCATAAATTTAAATTATAACTCTTCTGTCGTTATAACAAAGAACTGACGATACGTACTTTTTAAGATAATCCATAGATTTTTCTTCATAGTTTCCGACTTTAATGTCCGTGTAAGATCTAATGTACACATTTGATCAAAGTCTATATCTGAAAGACCTTCATTTTATGATCAGCAATTTAATTTACTTTCTTTTAAAAGTAGACATGCACGAAGGAAACGTTCAGTGGATCATTTAATGGAAGCAGTTTAATAATATTTTTTCAATAAAAATCAATAATTAACTCCACCACATTACTGTTCGTGTCAATATCATTCAGATTATGAATAAGAACAGTGCCATCTAGTTACAATTTTCAAAACGTTATTAAAACATTTTTTTTTAATTTTTAATAGATTAGTTCAAATTACGATATTGAATATGACATAAAGGTTTCTCCATTTAGAAAAATAAGCATCTGTCGTTATTCTGTAGGTGACTAACTAATCAGCATCACTATCATTTAAATCAGCATGCCCAAAAATGGGTGCTTTACGTATTTAATATGACATATTAATTAGGAATTCAATTCATTCTAGTGGGTCAAATATGAAATTTTAAGTGTGGATTCGAACAATGCGCTTACCTCATATAATATTTCAAAAGAAGCGGGCCAACAATTGATATTAGAAAAAGAATTTCAATTCACCTTTCAATCGCATAATCTCCCAGCGTGCCGTGTTGGGCCTGATCGATTCTGCGCTTTGTTCATTCCCCCTATGCAATTTGCAGATCATCCTCGAACGATTTCGAAATTCCTAACCAACTTCTAGTTCGGTACATGGCTCGTGGAATGCATATCGCTATACGAGTTTGAGGTGAAATCTATTTCAACAATCGGGCGTAGGATTTATTAGAGTTCAATTATATTTGAATACTTTCTGATATGAAATAGAAACTTCATAGAATGCGCTATATATTCACGAAGAAAAGGAAAGGTGAAAAGAGATGACATTCCATTTAACAAATTAATTTGTTGAATGGAAGAATATTAGCGAAGGAATAAATGAATGTGTACCACATTTATTTATTTTCAAATATTGGAAGATTGTGGGAGCATAACAATGTAAGCCATGAATTTGGTTCTTAAGATCTTACTACATCTTACTTCTAAGATCTTGATACATCTTTGAGGTATGTAAGATTTTCGTATGTAATAAATATGTCGTATCTTCTACACATATAATAAAATCGTATCTGATCGGTGTTTGTACATGGAAAATAAATTAGCAAAACTATTACAGGGGGTATTTACCAATGCTATGGAACTCAAAACATTTTTAAAATTTTTGTCTGTTTGTTTGTCTTTCTACACACTCAGATATATTTTTCACGCAGATATATGTATATGTTTACATATAGATATATCAAAATTGAATTCCACGCGGACGAAGTCGCGGACAACAATTAGTATGTAATAAAAAAGGTGATTTAATGTTTATGACCTGAACTCTCAGTTGTTGGTTTGAAGTCCATTACAAAAATGATGATAATTGAGTTGCTCGGTAATGAGTTGTTTATATAAGTTCTGTAAGGTCCTAAAGGTATCAAATCTATAGATTGATCAATAAGATGTTGAAAAATACACAAAATCTGGTCATATGAAAATTAATTGCAGAGTAACTGAGAACTGAGTAATTAGAATTTATTTTAGACATTTGCATTTAAAAAGCAATTACTTTTTCTGAATTAATTCCTTGGGGGTTGCAAATCTTTTGTCGAAGTTTGATTCGAAATTCTATTAATTATTCTTTATTCATTTTATGAATGTCAAAATCTATTTTATTATAAAAGATTAATGAGTTTTTCTTTGCCAAGCTTTTTTTTAATGAGAATAAAAAATTATTCTCAATAATTTAAGTATATACATTATTGTTCAAATATTTTACTAAAGTCATTAAAATTTTAGGGGTTTAAAATAATGTTATTTGTTTGATTTAAAATGAAGGATATTATATTCGAATCAAATCGACAGTTGTTCCATCCTATCTACAATCAAATGTTGTTTTATATATGCTTTTGTATTAATTTTCTGTTATCCGAGATGATGTGATATTATAAATTAAACTATTGTGGTAAATTTATTATTCGAACAAATCTTTACATTAATTATTTAAATTTTGGTATGGTTGGCGCAGTGGTAAGATGCTTGCCTTTCATGCCGCAGGTCGTGGGTTTCATTCCCACACAGGACAAACATTTATGTGCATAAACATGTCTGTTTGTCTTGTCTCTGGATGTAAAGACCACCGGAGGACGGGCAACAGCCTCTTTTTCTAACTACAGTGGAACATACTGCGATTGCCAACCCGCCTGCTAAGCGTGGCGATTATGGCACATCCCCTCCAAATGACGCGATCAATGGGAGAGGCTTATGTCCAGCAGTGGACGAACATAGGCTGAGATGGATGGATTCAATTTATAAGGCTATTTAACCCTCTATCTTTTGATGTAACTACAAATAATTTTGAGATTTTAAGGAATTTAAAGATTTTTCTAGTTATATTTGTAATAGATTTGTTCAATGTGGGTGTGCGTTCAAACAATGATAGTACATTACACACTTGTTCGTAAAAAATACAATCCCTTGTGGAAAATTCACTTACTTTTTTTTTAAAATCTGATGAAATTCACAGCTGTGAATAATCTGTGACAACTATATTATGTGTGTTGGACGTACTATGTTGTATTGATAGGGGAACAATTGATAAATCATTACAAGTTTAGACATGAAGCTATTGCAGTTTTTCTGATATAAACATAATAGGCTGAGTTGGAACCAGCAGTAACTTTTCAAGGCCAATACCAACAGCTGCTGAGGTTTGTACTTCTCATCTCACAATTTACCGAAGCAAAGTCACTTGTAGATTTAATAATATTTGTGTAGATTAAATCTACTCATATGAGAAAATATGCATTAAAAAAATTTGTATTTAAGAGCGGTTTAAATGTCGCTCTTTGAATTTGTTCTAGTTTGTAGACAGGCAATGAAATTACGAGTAGGACGTTTCCACGTCAATTTGAACGGTAAACTTCTGAATTTGGTTTTCAAAACCTTCAAATTGATGTGCAAAATAAAAATTTGATATTAAAAACCTCTATAATCGAGATTCGACATTATAATTGTAGTATTGAACATAATTGCACAATGTTAACATATTTATAATGTTAATTTCGTTTCACTGTCAACTTATTGTGTTAATTAAAAAACAAATGACACAATTTACTATAAAGAGAGCACTGTGTAGTTTAATTGGTGTCTGGTTATTTTCTGCGGAGAGTCGCAATTTATATTGCGGGAAGAATACTGGCTGTAAATACTTTGACCACGTGATGACTTGCAGTATATTGCGCTCCACGACTTATATTTCTGCAGTGCAATTTGAAATGAATAAATAATCTTTTAACATTTTTAAACGAAAACAAAAGTAATTTGAAATTAGTATAAATCTTAGCTTTCTTAGGGATAAGACATAGAAAGAAAGCTTCATTTACCACATCGGTTGCTTCGCAAGCCAGAGTTCAATTACATTCAAAATTAATGGGACACAATTGCGAACATCTCCTTTCCAACAAAGTAATTTTTTTTGGAATCTGTTCAAAAACAAAACCATTATAACATAAATAATAGTAGAAATAGTTTACCAGAGCTGCATTTTGATCTGTATCTATGTATGAATATTTCAACGTTTTATTTTATTAAACAAATGTACAATTTAAAACATATTTATTAAGGACTGACGATACATATTTTTATGACAATTACGAGTAGGTCTCGAATCTCTTAAATATCGTGATGTAAAAAGTTCATGTAAAATATTTCCATTTTAAGTTAGTAAATCAAAGTCTCCATCTGATATCTCTCACCGATCGTAGCACATTACTCCCACTTACGAACTGCACGCCCTCATTATATAACTAACACTATATAAGTTGGTTGGTTGACTGACCGGTTGGCGCAGTGGTAAGACACTTGCCTGTGGCGCCGCAGGTCGTGGGTTCGATTCCCACCCAAGGCAAACGTTTGTGTGCATGAACATGTCTGTTTGTAAAGACCACTGGAGGACGGGCAGCAGCGTCCTTTCAAATCGTTCGTTTATACTATACGTAATATAATATATGATAAAATGTACTAAGTATAAACTATCATGGCTTATCCTTAACGAATACCCGAAACTAACCAGTGTGTACGCGTAGACGTATGGATGTGAAAGGAAACCGTAATCTCTGCCTACCCCTCTGGATTACGGGGCATATATGTATGTATATCCTGACATGAAGGAGTGTAGGAATATCATACAATATGAGTCGTTTAAACAAGTATCAACTTTTATTACGATAACAAGTTTAAAAATTAAGTTTCTGCATAAAAAAAATGGTTAAAATATAAACCTAGGTGATTAAATTCTACACCATCGAAGAGTTATTAGTTAAATGCGACACAGTCAAATGCAATCGTGAAAAATGTACGTCAAACAGTAGGCGACTTGCAATTTTTTATGTTTGATATTTTTAAAACCGCTATGCGGCTTTAAAAAGTAGAAAATGTTGTTATTTCTACTTTGGCTTTGTACAATTTTGTGATTTATTTTTATTGTTTATACTTTAAGTGGCTTCGAAGTTACTGGCATTTATACCGTATTTAATTTTTTTAAAGTATTGAAATAAGACAAAGGCTTTGTATGCGGTTTACCTAATAAAATTTATCCTACATTGTTAAGATGTTAAGGTTGATGCGCAAGCTTCGTCTCAACTTTAAACGTGGCTCGAACGAGTCACAACTTTTTCATAGCTCGTTAGTTATATAATCCTTTGTGCAGTTCAACAGGTGGATGATTAAATACTAAAAGCTAATATCGTAAGAAGTTGAAGACTTCGAGACTTATTAATAAAAGTTTAAAGATAAATACAGTAGTTTGATTAGCCGCAAGCTCGTAAGATGGTGTAGAAATTTTTACTACAATGTTTCATATTCCATTATAATCTGAGAATAATAAAATTAACAGTTTCTAGTTTAATAACCTATAGCAAATAAAATTTTACCTTAAAATTTTATTTGTAATCATAGTTTTAAGAAATGTTAGTTGTGTGTTTGTGTTAAATACGCAAAGTCTCCGGAATATCTATGACCTAATTAGATGAACAACAGTCGAAAAACTTCTTATTGAGCGTTAGTTCTATTATGTGTTTGTAAAAAGAAACATTTTCAATAATGAACGTGCATTATTAAATGTACATTCATCAATTATGGTTACTAAAATTATGAAACCGCTTTAACCGACGATCTAAACAGTAAACTATTATTACTAATAATTAAAAAGTATGGTGCAAAATTAAATAGAATACATACATATGCTAAAACCGAAATTGGTAGAATTTATTTTTTATTCCCTACTACTTATATCTTGCTCTCTTCTATTTTTTCATTCCAAACATTTTTTTTAACAATTCTATAGCAAAAAAACTCTCGAATTGTATTAAAAGTTAAACATTTTAAAAACTAACTTAACTATCACCCATCCCACTTTTCAAGTTAGAACGGGTCTAACTTTGAATTGATAAGCCACGGAAGGTATTGTGTGACCTAACTTTGTGAGAGCTGAGTAAAGTTTGTTTGGTAAAAGTTTATTCCTATGATTTTTAGTTTAGTTAATATTGTAGACTGTAGGTAAATACCTAATTAATTTTGGGTTTAAGTATATATTTTTTTACACAAATAGGTGGTAAACAAGCAAGCACTCACCTAAGTTACCGCTACCCATAGAAATCTGCAACAATTCCTTGTGAGAAAAGGTTGGGAAGGGGAAGAGCCTTCACGCCTGTGTTCTGTGAAGTTATAGTATTTCACCAACCGAGCGGGCCATTCGTGCAACAGACGTTGTTGCGGACTTTACCACTTATATAATATCTTTATTCTTTTTGCATTTATATGAGTATAAACAATGTAAAATATTCAACATATAGTAGTTTATTAGCTAAAATTTCATCTGTATAGCATATGTATTGTAGAAAGTAAATAGTTAAAAAAAATTAAACTACAACAAAAAAATATAAAGTTCACAAATACAGTGAGCTATATCTTGGATACTTTAACATTATATCAGTCAAGATGCGCTGGATCGGATCACTCGAGTGGTTGTCCTTTGGTGTGAATATCGACATAGACCCGACACAAAGCGACGGGGAGTTCGAGTACACTCCATCCCCGACACACTATTGTTCTATGGAAGCAAGCACCCGAATCGTCATCACATTCACTGTGATATCATGATACCATTAACGTAAAGTATTCTATTTTATTTAGTTGACGGACCTCTTAATTCTACTAATACAATCGAGGCCACAATGACGCGTCAATGTTCTCGCAATTGTTAGCTTAGTATATTAGTGAATTTATTCATTAGTGAAATGTATATTTCATCCCGGGTACTTGTATGATGGAAAGTGGAAAGAAAAATTGTGAAAATTATAAAATCTTTTATGAAATAATGATGGTAATGGGTGTATTAAGTTACTATAATAAAGTGTTCATCGTCAAACTTTTGTTGATTAAAGCCTCAGCAAGGAGTTGCGAACTTCTTAAGAGCTCAGCTCAAACGTTTTAATCATTTACCTGATAAGCCGCACAAGATTATGTAAGTAACGAGCTGGAAAGGTTACGTGCTCTTTTGATAGCCTAACAAAATTCTACTTTTTAACTTTAATAACGTAAATGAAGTTAAGTCTTAGTGGATATGGATGAAATCTAAGTATAATGTAAAACTTTATTAACTATTTCTATAGAAAGAATTGATGAAAGGATGATTATTAGATTTGTAGTCGGGACCTCTAAGGTTATTTTTTTGGGCAGCGCTATTCCGCCCTCTCATTCCTTAGCTTAGTGGCCGGTCACAATTTACAAAGTTTTAGAATCTAAATTACATCATCATCTCCCTGCCCTTTTTCCGCTTGCATAGGGTTGGCACAGTATGTACTACTCTTTCACATATCCTGGACTCTACTGTAGTCCATACTGTAGCTGGTTGTGGCTATAGTTTTAGAGCCGGCCGCCTGCCTGACTCCAACCCTCCTTGGGAACATATACTTATATAAAGTAGTAGTAGTAAGTAAATTTGAATTGAATTGATTGGATTGATTCTTCTAGAAGTTGGGGGTTCTGCTGCAGCCTGCTCTCCAAGTTCGAGAGCTAATGTTACATAATGATTTGTTTCAACAACACAGAAGATGTAGGCAGGCCAACGTTAGACTCGGGTTTAATGGGTATACCAATCTCTGCGTAATTGCAGATCTGCTGCTCATCAGATGCACTACTAATTTTGTTTTCCACACACAACTTGTGTAGTATATCATTATCAAATAACAAAGATTTATAAAATTCAAATAAAATTACGAAATCTAAATTACATACAAAATTAAATATCTTATTAAATACTAAGTTAAGTACTTCTTAGGTTGGAATCCATGAAAACCATAAGTAAATAAAATTTTGATTCTTTTTGGTTTATCTTTTGGATTTTTCTCCGAAGATAAGTTACTATCTTGTCACATTTAAAACGTATCAGCTTAGTGAAAACCGAGTAGGGTCCACGTGGCTTAAAATTTTTATACATCTTACAACGAATACGCAATCACTTCCGTAACAGAAAAGGGTAGGCAGAGATTATAGATTTATATTTAGCATGATCGAGGCATTCTTTAGTTGCTTTAAAACGAATAAAGTACTCAACTGAGTTAGGAGGGATAGCTCTGACATTTAGAAGTGTATCGGGGAGGTAAGATTTAAGCAATGGCCGCTACCGATCGTAAATACCGCCCGCTCTCAACGCGAGCACTTAAGATAATTGTTTGCGAATCAAGAAAATACAGAAATCAGGTCACAATCTAGGACAGAATAAATCTGAAACACGTTAAAAAACCTGTTGTATACGTCTACTTCACACTTATTAAGAATTGCCAGACAGAGAATTCGTGTCTTAGAAGAGAAAATTAAGTTTTGTCCAAAACAAACTAAACTGAGATTGTAACCGAGGTAATAATAAATGGTTGAAGAAGAAAAACTTTATCTTTCCATCTTTAATATGTCTAATTGTTTTTTTTTCCGAAAGGCGTGCAAGTCGATACAAATTTTTACAAATTATGAATTAGTAATATCATGTACTGAATACAAATTTTCCAAGTCTATTTAAATAAGACTACAACAAAGACAGTACAAAAATTGCGTGAAGTATTGAGATGTTAAACACAAGTGAAAGTAGATTTATTCTTGAGTTCAAACAAAAAGGGGCGTGTAAACAAATTGAGTCATTTACGGAAGTCGGATAAGGAATTAAAACACAGTCTAATCATTACTGGCTGAGGAATAATAATTATCGAATTGAGGAAACGAACCAAACAGTGTCTAAAAGATTAAAGCCAAAGTGGACTGTGGGGTAATCACATTACGCAAAAAGGGAAGATGTCTTAATAATGAAAAAAAAAAAGGTTCCACAATTTTACCTTAAAGAAAATACAAATGAGTGGAAGTATTAGTGAGGGGTTTATTTAGTCCAGATTTGATATTTATAACCAACAAATTTCGATATTGATGAAATAAAATTATATATTTTTTGTTGGAAAGAGGACATTTACCAGGGGACCCATTTAATTTTGAATAGGTTTGAAGCTTGGATACCGAAGGTGTACCGAAAATTGATATCAAATACGAGACAAGCCTTGGGTTTAATGGATTCCTAATGAGAGGTTCCGTGGCTATAAATGACTAAATAATTTGTAAATAAAATTATACGAATTTGATGTCGGTTTTATTTCTGTTAAAAAATTTAATAGATAAGTTATTTTGTACTTTACCGAGTGCGATTAATTTAAATATGGTCAG
>DWLR01004901.1:0-11544 GCA_018246295.1 Papilio alexanor hazarajatica | reverse complement strand
CAAGCGTGGCGATTATGGCACATTTCCCCCCAATGATGCGATCAATGGGGGAGGCCTAAGTCCAGCAGTGGACGATCGTAGGCTAAGATGGTGGTGGCATGTTCGGGACATTAAAAAAATTGGAATGAATTATCAAAGGAGTGTGAAACAAGTCTACATCGATTTCGAACAAAATCAATAGTTGCAGTGAGCGAGTCGTTAACTTGTTAGTTTGTTTTTTGAAGGGAATATCGAGGATTACTGAAACTTCATTAAAAAGTGTCAGAATTAGGTAATGCCTGTCATTTTACACTGTTTCTTTATTATGAGGGTCCGGTTTTTTTAATTTATTTTTGAAAACAATACACTAGCCTTTGAACACAACCCCTTCTGATGTTAATGGGTGGTACGCACTAATTTAGTATTTGCCTATATTAAATTTATCTTGAAATTGCTTACGTTGTAGTTGGACGGAAACACGTACTCCGGCAATTTGTTCCACTCGATTGTTGTACGCATAATCAATAAAGATTCAAACCCCTTCTTTCAAAATCGTAGTCGGTATATCTATAATTTTGGATACATTGAAGATTGCCATAACCATATTTTCAACGGACATCATTTAATGATGTGACAGTTTTCATATACGCAAGCTCTTGTTTAGACTAAGTAAGAAGGGTGACTTACCAGGGAGTGTTGCAAGTGTGCGTAAGGGTCATGTACCGGACTCCGAGGTGATAGTAACTGCGCAGCACGCCCAAAGAGTTGGCAATTGAATGGCCGCCCTCGATGCCGATCAGTGAAGCGATCTTACGAGGTCGAGCGCTGTGTGCTTGCAGTATGTCTACGTAAAAGTAAAAACAAAATCTTAAATAACGAAAGTAGTAAATGTATTTGGTAGAAAACCCAGCTGAAAGACCAAGCAGCAATGCGAAAATATTCCGATTTAGACCACTATGTTGGGGGTATCACAATCTATATGTTTCGTTTTAGGTTAAATTCATAAAATAAAGTGTCCCCTTTTCAACAAAACTACAAGAGGAATAAAATAAAGGATTTGACGATTGTTGTTCAAATAGAACTTATTACTGAGTTTACCTTTTTTTGTAATGCTGCATCGAGATGACATGGTAACTTTGCTTCTGATATCTTTCTTTGATTCCAAAGTATCAAAGTTTAATTTGTTTGCTACACCTTAAAAAATACCTTAATTGCGCAATTAGTGTTTGTGTAAACGTCTTTACCAGTTACAGAAGTAGCCAGTTGCATTTGTTGCGGATATTTTTCTACGAGGCGCTTGATAACGTCGATTTGCTCGAGTGTCAGTTGTACGGCGTCCTTGTTTTGAGTAGCACACGGCACGAAAGCCGACCAAAACTGCAAACAAGTCCACAAACTATTACAAGCACCAATACTAACACAAACTAGTTTTTTTAATAATAAAAACCTAAGAAAAATGAATATACACTTGTGGCGTTCTAAAAAGAATATTTCATATTTGTATTATTATTATATTACCTAATTTCCTCAGTGAAAGAAATTACAACTTTAAAACACTACTTGATTATTTACAGTAATAATAAAAACAGGTTTCGTTTTGAACTTTTAAAAAACCTGAATAAAGTTCTAATTTTCTAGTCTACTTTTTTTCAGATACATAACCCCGCTCGTCGGGATACGCCATGTGTTGCATTTCGACCTTATCTAATTAGTTATTGTCGAGAAAAGATATCTCATGCGTTGTTCTATGTCGACCACAATTAGGCTGAGGTAGTGGTGGTGGTGGTAGGCAATCGGTCGGTTAGGAAATACTTTGTAAAAAGAGGCCGCCTCTAATGTTCTTCCTAATCTGAATTTGGAGAGATCGACCGAGTATGAGACGACCCCGCATCTCGTGCACATGGGTTCGACTGTCAGCGCACTGCAGTTCGACTGTCTGACAGACAGTGAGGAAGTTGCTCAGCGAGCTGCTGCCGAGGTTAATATTTACACCGATGGCAGAAAAATTGACGGCAGCGATATTTATACGGGGCAGCGCCCGTCGACAGCGTAGTGGATACACAGAAAAATGGACATTTCCATCTCCTGTCCTCCCTCCCTTTCCCGTCAAATCCTCTTTCCCTTCCCACACTTTTCTTATCAGGAAGGTGTGGTTTCCCTTTTGGGAAGAGGACAAAAATTAGGCCTCCAGCACTTTACTTATCAGTCGAAACGTAGAATACTTCTACTTCAAGCCTGTCTTTTGTGAGGTCGTGGTATTTCAACGGCCGAGCGGGCCGTTCGTGCAACAGATGTTGTTGTGTTAAAAATAATAATTATAAAAATTCCAGAACGGCTTAACGGATCTAGATGAAATTTGACCTATAGATAGAATACAGTCTAGAATAGCACATCGGCTACATTTTATCCCGGAAAAATATGCAGTTCCCGTGGGATGCTTTCGTTTTTTGAATTCCACGCGGACGAAGTCGGGGCCAGCAGCTAGTATTCAATAATAATGGTTATACAATTGACCAATAAGGTTTATTTACGACGTTATTGTTTATTTAAATAGACAAATTCAATAAGAACTTATTTTTTGATTATGAAAAAAATACAATAATTAGTACTAGAATTTATGTGACATTTGTAGAGAAATGTTTCTATTGAAGTAAATTCAATGAATACTTGTTTACAAAGAGCGAGTTACGCCTGCAACGGTAACGTGTCCAAACAGTACAGGGACGCAGATCGTACATCAATCATATCGTGACGTTTTGTTTGTACGGACTACGTTATATCTCACGTACGACTGTTTTAATTTAATCGAAGCGATATCCACTTCTCGATTCTCCGTAATACAAAGCTGTGACACGAGGCTTTACCTTTCAGTACTATTGAAAATTCCTGACACTTTTTTGATGAAAGCTATCGCGAAAATTATAAATGTTTGAGTGAAAATTTTAACGAGTTTCATTTAATTCATTGTATTATCACAAAAAGCAATTAGATAACGATGCAAATTTTCTAAATGACACCGCATTGAAAAAATCATGCATAAAATTACACTCACGGCCGTAACCTAGGCGGGTAGGCAGATTACGGATTTCAAATCGGTACGATCTTGGCACACTTCTCTCGTTTCTTGTACATCCTCACATCTGACCTGTGCGTCGGTAACGGGGACTCCTTATATCGCCTTCCTTTAGGATGTCATTAATTTGATCAATATTTGTTTCTCCCCAACCAGCATTGCCACTTACTTTCGCGGCATAAATTTGTCTTATCACTCTCTCTCTCTCTCTCTCTTCATTCAACCTTTTAACATGGATGAAACACCGGAGCATTTCACAATTCTAGTCGCAACATCCTCCTTCAAGCCACACTTTACCCTTACAACGCTACTTTTAATCCTATCATTTAGAGCAGAGGTCGGCAACAGGCGGACCGCGGTCCGAATCCGGCATTTCAAATATTAATTTAAATCACATTTTCGTACTAACTAGCAGCTATATCGTAAGAAAATACAATTAAAAAAAAAACCATAGGGTTTCTCAAATGATCTGTCCCCAGCGGTATTCCAAACCGTTACGACTTAAAGGCCTTCAAGCAGAGAGTATACTTCCTCCTTAAAGGCCGGCAACGCATCTGCAGTTTCTCTGGTGTTGCGGATGTCCATGGGCGTCGGTTCACTTAATGTTGGGCGACCCGCTAATCGTTTGCCTCCCTTATTCTATATAAAAAAAATTAAAAATAACATGTTCGCAGAGTTTAATTTTCGATAAAAAAAAAATAAAAAAATAACATGTTCGCAGAGTTTAATTTTCGAATTCCATAATCGCTTCGTTATTTTATATTGTAAATGGATAGATCATGAAACTTTCAGTCTGACTGTATTCAAATTAATTAAAATTCTACATGAGATATTGTAGACACAGAATCTCCGTTGCATACTAAACAGTATTTCAGATTCTCTACTACAGTTAAAATATTATTTGTTATTAAGTTAAAGATCTGTGTTATTCAAAATTTTACACAGAATTAAAGAGAAAAAAGGTAGACATACTTTTTAAAAGATATATATTTATCGACCTCACACTGCACTTAATAGTCTGGAATCAATTTATTACATCAATAAATTTATGAAGTCAGGTTTTGTACATTGATCTATTTTATAAAACCCATTTAGATCTATTTTGTTACAGAGAGATAAAAAAATATTGATACATCAATCATCAATTTCATCTTTTTTTTTTTCAACAAAAACAGAATCGAATCCAAATTTATTTAATTTTATTTATAAGTCACTAATTCATTTATAGCCGCGGCACTTCTCATTACAAATCCGTGACATTCAAACAGGGCTTGTTATAAATCTACCAATACATCAATTTTCGGTATATCTTCGGAACCCAAGGTTCAATGACATTTAAAATTAAATCGGACCCACTTGGGAATGGTTCCAATTAAAAGATTGAAATCGATTCATAAGTGACAAGTTTCTAACGGTAATAAATATAACAAAAATACAAGCGAATTGAGAACCTCCTTCTTTTTTGAATTTCGTTTAAAATAATTGAAAGGAATATTCAAAGATTGGTTATCAGTAGTTTTTTTTTATGAAGCAATCGAGCAGTTGGTCGCTCAACATTAAGTGAACCGACGCCCATGGACATTCGCAACACTAGTGGAATTGCAGATGCGTTGCCGGCCTTTAAGGAAAAATTACACTCTCTTTTTGGTATTGTATCGTATTGGTTCGGAAATATCGCTGGGGACAGGTCATTTCAAAACGCGGGCATAAGGCAGAAAGTTCCGCGAAAATCGCATGGTTACCAACCATCAAGGTGGAGGGAATGGTAACTGTTGGTACTCTGTCGTGTTGAGTGATAAAAAAACCCAGCGGCAGAAATTGTTTCAAACAATTCTTCGGAACACTCCCCATAGCATAAACGGTAGTAAAGTAAAATGCAAAGAGACGCGACGTCTCTACGTAATGCCACAGGATCAAGCCGATCACTGATACTGGCTGAGGCAATTAGAGGAATGCCCCCTTAGTTGCCGTTGCCTTAGTCGATGTACGACAAAGGGTTGTTTTTTAGAGGTAAACGCGCAAACTCGTATCTTTTTGGCGTTAAACTCGACAAGATTTTGTCGACCCCAATCCGAGACATTACCAATACTATTGTTAGCATTACCATTACCCAATAAGGTTCAGTCAGGTTAAGTTCATGCAAAAGTTTATTTCGGTTTTCAATGGCGGTAACCGGTGCTATTGTATGTATATCAATAGATGTTGCTTATTTGCAGCATGTCGCTGATATGCAGAAAAAAAGGGTGGGAGACAGTACACAGCCCTGTGGCACATCGGCATTTATTCGTTTAGGGTCCAAGCATCCACCGTCGATAACGACCTTCATGCCCTCCGACCCTCTAGAAAGCTGGTCATCCAATCGCATAATTTCTCAGGCAGCCAGTAGCAGCAGCTTCGAGAGAAGCGCTTTGTGCCACAAATGTAATGTGAAATCTATATAAAAACTTTTTATGAATAGCAACGCTATTAATTTATTTTGTTAAAAATGATCAAATATTTTACTTTTGATGTTACGTGGCAACTAGTCTGACACTTATCTGTAATACAAATTGAAAGCTATCGACGCTACAAAAGTCAACATATACCAAGGTGTATAAAGCCCGCTTGAAAAAACTATCCTCTCGTGACCTAAATAAGTCTTATGGCACCGCTTCCATGTTTCGACGCTTTTGTCTAGTTTTTTCCTTGCAAAGACAAGCGTATATTTACGGCCGCAGCGGTTCAAAAGAAGTACAAAGGTACTCTAGAAAATCCTTGTCTCCTGTTTGTTTCTGTTTTTAGTTACGGAATATTTGTAAATGTAAATATGCTGGTAAAATATACGAGGCGCTATGACAATAGGATTGAGCAAGAATTTTGTGACACCAATACCATAACACAAAACTTGAGAAGTTTTGAGATCGCAGCGGTAGTTTATAAATGTAATTTATATTATACAAAAGAGCATTATTTTAATGACCTGACTTGAGAACATATAATTTAACATACATCTTATAATTTAAACAAGCACTGAGAAAATAGTTTTGTAAATTCATCACCTAAGCAGATGAAAGAAAAAAAAAGATTTTGGTGGTAGAAATTTACATAAAAATGAATAATCTTACTTGAGCTCCAACCATGCCTTTCCTCAATCTCGGAAGGTCGGTATGCGAGTACTTGGAGATGGACCAGGGCTCCACAACGGTTAGATCGGTATCAAGCTCGAACTCGTTTATCTGGTTGCGGAGAAACTTGCGGATATTCCACGGCAGATCGTTATGGCTAGAGAAATGATTAACTTTTAATTTATCTGAATGTTACAAAATAAAGCATACAATTTTTTTTAGTTATAAGAAGGGCTAGAGATATAAAGAGATATCTAGAGATACTTTACCCGTCGGTGAGCGGTACTTCCTCCAGTATTTGCTTGGCGATATCAAGGCGCTCGCGGTCGTAGGAGGCAGCAGCTACTACCGCGGTGACGGCTAACAGTACACACGCTACCGCACGCCGCTCGCAGCGATTCACCATTCTTACTGCAATATAACAAACCCTTGAGAAACTTACCTTGGTGGTCGAGATCTAACGCTTAGTATGGCGTTCAAAACAACATTAACTAAAGTGTTCCAATTGATTTTATTTAACAGTATCATAACTTAGTCTTATTGAGCCTTTAGGGTAATAAAACTAAGTTAGGATATTGGCAATGAAGACTTTGTACAGTGTTATTAATAAAGGAAAAGAATGTTTTGACATATTTGATTTTGTTGGAAATTTTATTAGTTTAAATTTTTTCCACTTAACCTTTATTTATGGATTCATGATTTAATACATTATGAATAGATAACATATAGAAATAGATAAAAGTACAACAATGAAATGTATACATACACACGGAGCCCCGAAGCACGCTCATTACAACTTGTAATGTATGATATAATCGTCGAGAGGTAAGTAAAACTAAAATCGCCGCAACTACGCAGGTGCACTTAAGTAAGAAAATTTATTTATTTATTTAATAAAATTATTAAAATGTTTTATAATAATACATTCAATGTATTATGATTTACTATTCTTTCTGTAAGTCGGTAGGTTTTAAAATTCAAGGTAAATATATATTAAAGGTACAAACAAAATGTACGTCCCGGGAGGAAATTCTCAATTCCCTTCCCTCACTTTTCAACTATTTCTATCATTTTTCTTCCTCTCTCTCTCTCTCACTCGCTCACTCATTCATACACAAACACACACACACACAATAATTTGTTGATTACTATTATTTAGTGTAATAAATTAATTAAAACATTGCATTTTAAATTATGACGATTTTTTTTATTTATTGTAAATATTACACAGTATTAATTGTAGCAAAAATAATTAATATGTCATTTAATTTAATTTTTTAATGAAATCTTTAAAAGGATTGCTAATAATTATAGGTGTCACTCTACTTTTCGCGTCCAAGCATGCCGTCTGGACGTATCACATTTCTCCGAATAATTTAAAACAATGACTTTTCTTTGTAAAAGTGACAAAACAAAGCTAATACAGATGTATTATATTCATAATTCATCTGATTCTTCATTTGTTGATAAAGGAGCTTTGACAAGTTTATCTGCATGTTTTCTACTTAAACGAAAAGAAGGAAGGTCACTTTCTTAGGAAAATCGAGATCTAAGCAGGTTCTACTTACGTGCCGCTTATTATATGTGTTTCACTAAATTGATTACAAAGACCTAACTTAGAACTTTGTTTCTACTGAAACTAAGACTGTTTATATTATTACGTAGTATTCTAAAAATCATTCAGTCAATACCGGGCAAAACAAATGTTTTATTTAAAATAAGCAACCGGGAAATATAAGAAAAGCAAGAAACTGAGAATAGCAATTGTAAAATTTTTCGTATTACCCAAAGGTTATTCATGATTACTATACATTATGAAGCGAACATACAGAAGTAGTGTGCTTTAGTTTTTTATATTGAACAATATTTAATTACAACATTATAAATTTGAAAAATTAAATGGGATTACTTGAAGGATAAATAATATATCTTTAAAAGAAAGGTGACAGATGACACACAAATGTGACACGTGAAGTTTGACGGTAATTTTAGAGTCTTGTTTCTATCAATCTTCGAAATTATGCTAAACCCTCTTTGTTCTTCAGAATTTAACGTAAAATAATTTTGTAAGACATACATATTTTGACATACATAATTGCGATAGATTATATGTAGACAAAAGTAAACTACGAGTACTGTGTCTCTCTAATGAGTCTTAAACTTTGAGATATAAGTTATAGAACAGTTATTTTCTTGGACATGATCGTTTATCATTAATTTTAAAGTTTCAAATTATACCAGTTTCTAATAAAAGGTGTATTAAATGTGTCAAAATAAAAAGCTAGTCATATTGGCCAATATATCTGGCTGCCGGCACCTCTAGGCGATCTAAGACTTTCGGTATATCTTCATATGTTTGATAGAACTCCTGTGTAGTCATTGGACAAAATAATAAGTATCTCTAACTGAATTGTTGACAAAGAATAAGGGCAAGTAGGTGAATTGTATTTATTAATTATTTTTAATGATTTACAATATAAAGAACAGAAAATATATTAAAAAAATTCGCGTTGAGAATTTCGCAGCTTTGATCTTTCAAGCTCTTTTTTACCAACGCTCTGTTGGAGGTCCGAAATAATTTCCGAACTCCAATTATTTATATATAAAAAACGTAACACGTAACATTTTGAACTTTAATTTGGGTATTCAAGCTGCTGTTTTGTGTTGAATCTGATCTCACTCCTTGTGATGTGACCTATTGTAACGTGTAATGCGTAAATACAATAATTAATACATGCCACGATCCATACTTTGAATTATATAACAAGCATATACTAGATGTTCAAGCCATTCTCCCCTTTGTGACTACGTTATGAGCCATTGTAATATATCCTAACCTGTAGTTGTTACTGATATATTACAATGTTGTACACTGATGAGCAACTTGCACGTTCTGTCCACTTATTACAGTATTCGTTATTTGTAACTGGTTTTTGTTCGCTAAGAAACATATTTAATGAAACGACTATGTTAGAATTTGAACTCGATTGTGACATTTTTCACATCTGCTATCTTTCAAATCGTCGTCTCAAGGCGTCGCATCGATTTCACGGGAAATTTAAAAGCAGTTCGTGCTACGAGCAGTTCGGTTCGTGTCATTTGTAAAGATGGGTCTACGCTAGACGAGTCGAGCACGAGCTGAGCGCAAGCCGAGCTGCTCTACTCGCGGTGTCAAGTGTGGACGAGTCGAGCCAAGCACTCGAAGCGCGCTCGTTCGAGGCTCGTAAGTCGGCCCACACTAAACGAATTCTGGCTCGGCTCGTATTCCGCTCGTACTCGGCTCGTCTAGCGTAGACCCACCTTAACGCGTCTCGATACCTTACCTCAGTTTTGTTACAGCGCGCTTTTTGGACATACAAATGTTTTATGCAGTTGAATTGCTTGCTAGTATACTAATATAAAGTTATTGCAAACTTTATATTAGTATGATAGAGAGAACCTTTTGACACGTACATGATTGATTTTTGCATATGCGCGTACTGTACTGTACTGTTCTTCAGGGGGTCGTTTGAGACAAAAGTTCTGAACATATATAGTAATCTCATTCCACACTTTTAAGTCGTCATTTACAGTGCGCGTTCCTGTTATTTGGCACCTTTGCGGCTAATATTTTGCCGCTGTTGGTGTGTTCAATCTTCTAATGATAGCTCCTTCTTGTTATAGTTTCCAGAAATTAGCTAGTAGTAAAAAAAGAATCGCTAAACGTTATTACGACCTCTCGTTCTATGCCTGTGATTGATAAAAATGATTATGGATTACAAAAACATGCATTCTAATAAGAGTCTTTAGCTACGTAGAAGTAATAGACGAGATCAACTCGTTAGTCAATAAGCTTCATTAATCGTTTATTCAATACGTAATACTGATTGACTGTTTTTTTTTTTTAATAGGGATATCGTAACAAATTACTGCCTCTAATTGGCTTATTGCACTTCACTGATATCGAATACACGGTTGAGATAACGGGAAACGTTAATTGGAAAAACTGGATCGCTCGATCCAGGGAAATTGGGAATCTCAATTTACTTTCAATATTTTAATGTTACAGATTTTATATTTCATTTCAGCCATAGCTGTGGGGAGTTTAATTACATACGCTTTTGTTTACAAACGCAGAATCCACTTGCTATTTAAATTATCCAATTTGGAAAACGAAAAGAGCTTTTTAACATTGTATTAAAATGTACAAACAAATATGTGATGTATAAAGTATTAAATACCATAATACAATACAAATTTCCACAGAAAATCTCATGGTTAAACACGAACGTAGTTATCGTAGTGCATTGGTCATTATTATTTTTGTCATTGTAGTTAAGAGCATTATCTTGCTTAATATTATTTGGATTTAAAGAAAATTTTAAGGAAATAACTCTGCGATATATACGAACGTACCTGCAGCAGCGAAATTAGGCAGCTTGATAGTTAAACGCCAAAAGGGCGCTCCACCTATAACAAAAATAAAACAAATGTTACTTAAACACAACAACCAACAACACAAACATAGTTAACCGTCACACGATAACAGTTCGAATTTAATGAATATATCGTAGTTGTGTGACATATACGAATAAGATATTACGTAAAATGTCTACCTATTTCATCCCGTTTAAGCACAAACAAGAATGCGAGCGTCCATTAATTACGTATGCTGTTTTTATTCCATTTTGCACCCCCAACTCTCCCTCGACGAGATTTAGTGAGATTTGATGGGTCCCCCTTCCCCCTTACATGAGATGACGCTGTAGTTGTTAAATCCTTAAATTTGTTTTCAGAGATCACAACAATAATATAACGAACACTTTAGTTTTAATTTTTAATAAAATTACGTACACACAGTAACGTGTACTTAATCATAAATATGTACATTTATGTATCATAATAAGACGTGAATATTTACTGATTAATTTTGGAAAATTTATTTTTTCGTTGTAACTGTGAACCGTTATTTTAGAAATAATGAAATTTGTCGATAAATCCAAAAAAACACACACAATCTATACATATAATAAAATTAACTGTTCGGTGTCTGTATATGGAAAATAAATTAGCAAAACTATTACAGGGGGTATTTATCAATGCTATAGAACTCAAAACTACGATTTATAAATTTTTTGTCTATTTGTCAGTTTGTCTGTTACAATGTTCGCGCTAATTTCAGAAACGGCTTAACAGATTTGGATGCGGTTTTCACCAATGTGAAGAATTACTACACCTTCTTCACCTTCTTCACATTGGTGAAATTTCTGTACGCCTTCTTTACCATCTTTGCGCCGGGGGGGACGACTCTTTGGCCCATACTGCAAAAGATAAGGCCGATCTTCTGGGCTCTCTATTTGCGTCCAACTCGACTCTGGATGACAAAGGTAATTTGCCGCCAAAAATCCC
>DWLR01004900.1:0-11546 GCA_018246295.1 Papilio alexanor hazarajatica | reverse complement strand
GCCTAATTTTAGTCCTCTTACCTTTCCCACCCTTTTCTTATAAGGAAAGGATGGGAAGGGAAGGAGGATTTGACGAGAAAGGATAGGAGAAGGAAATGTTTGTTTTTTTATCTGTCCCCTTCTCTGTCTATTAAAGGTAAGTAACGCATCTGCAACTCGCAAATGCTTGTTGTAGATGTCTATGGGTAGCGGTCATTTAGGCGACCGTTTGCTCGTTTGCCAACTTATTGTATATAAAAAAATTAAACGCATCACTTGTACTTCACGTCTGTCGTTTATCGGTTCGTGGTATATGAGCGGACGAGCAAGCCCATTCGGCAGATGTTGTGATCACACTTATACATTATACATTTTTTGGTTGTTAGTACAACATAAAAATTAACTTATAAATAATTTCGTTCGTTGTACATTTGACATATAATTAGTCAGACATTTGATAGTAAAGAAAACTAAAACTAAGTTAGTAGATCTTGCTTTAAATATTTATTATTGAATATCCTACGTTCGCTAACTTCAAAAAGTTTAAAATACATTAAAATATATTTATTTACTGCTTTTATTAAATTACGAAATTAATTTTAATTTCTGAATCCCCGTAACTTTTTAACAAGACTTTTCGCCACTAAGATTAAACGCGGCCATCACATTTTCATTAATTAATCTATTGTATATTATAAAAAAAACTGATAAACTTTTATATGACTTTTAAAGTTTCAATATGTCATGTTATTTTTGTCTTACATCGAACGAGCCCCCTTCACTCCAATAAACTGTTTATACTAAACTGTAGAAAAACTAAAAAGTATAACAAGATACTTATTACGAATAAGCATAAAATCAACTAAAATTAAACTTAATTCAGTGTACGATAACACAAAAAATCGAACCACTTGGAATAGTGAACTATCATAGAGTATAGATGTAATAGAGGGGTTGCAGAAACAATAGAATTAGTCGAGTGCACTCGCAAAGGCCCGGAGTACTAGACGCATGCAACAGACATTTCATCCGCATCGTAGCGAAAACCACGGCTTTTAATTGTTTTGGAATTCTGTAGAGCTGCTAAGGTAATATTTATTTAATGTTTTTTTATTTATATATCTTGCTATAAAGTAATTATGTAATAATATGTTAATTTTAGTCTATGACTTTCAACTGGTACAGAAATAATAATGGATCGAAAAGAATATATATATATATATAGTGGTGGTCATAATTAGAAACACTTCTTATGAATAAAGAAAGTATAACTTCAACGTACAAATGTTCGTAATAATATGCACATTCAATAATTAACAATCATGCAATAATATAGCCACTTAAATAAAAAAACTCCTTAAATGTAGAAATTATAAAACATATCACTTTTAATCACAAAATTTGTCTTACACATGTAGGAGTTTATTTTCTGTTACTGGCCGCTTGGACGCCTAATTAGAAACATTTTAAAAAAGCATACATAGCTCGTTCTTTTTTTGAAAATGAAGAATAACATTTCTTTGTTCGCTTTTTCTATTATTCTAGCGGCAATTCAAAATTAAATCTGGATTTAATATTGTTCAAAATGGGCAAAAATAAAAGTTGTGATGCGTCAACTAGGCAAATAATTGTTAATTTACATATAGATCATTAGTGGGCGTACAGAAGAATAGCTGAGCATTTAAATTGTTCTGTTAAGAAAGTTTTAATGCAATTGATCATTATAACACACATGGAACTGTTGAAAATGTTCTTAGAAAGGCTTGGCCAAGAGAAACCTCTTCCAGAGAAGATAAGCTAATCGTTCGTGTTTCTAAAAAAAGACCCAAGTAAAGGCTTCAACCAGTTTAAAAATGAAGTTTTTTAAACTGGTTGAAGCCTGATAACCCGAGAAACATCTCGTCAAGACTGATACGCCGAAAATTAGTGGAAGCTAAATTGTTTGGAAGAATCTCTCGAAATGTATCGCTTCTTACCAAGCAACACCGAGCAAAGCGATTATCATTCGCTAAAAAATGTTAATTGGATGGTACGAGAATGGAAAAAAGTGTTATTTTCAAATGAAATAAAAATAAATATGGAAAATTCCGATGGAAAGCGCTAAGTTAGACGTCCTGTAAACAATGCTTTTAATTATAAATACACAAGGAGTAGGTATAGTCAAGCACGGTGGCGGTAACATTAAAGTTTGGGGGTGTTTTTCCGGATGTGGAGTTGGATCCGTTCGAAAGATTGAAGGTACAATACAAAAATATCTTAGAGCACACAATGATTTCCTACTCGGACGATCATTTGCCTGTAACCTGGATCTTTCAGCATAACAATGACCCTAAACACACGGCCAATAGCGTCAAATGTTTCCTTAGCGAACAGCGTATATCCGTTTTAGACTGGCCAGTAAATAGGCCGGATTTAAACCCGATAGAAAATCTCTGGTATATGTTAAAAAGAAAGTCAAACAAATGTAACACCAGTCAAAACGAACTATATGAAGCATTTGTTGAAGCATGGAATTTAATCCCCCTAGAAAAATGTATTAAATTGATTGAATCATTGCCACGTCGTTGCAGTGCTGTTATTGAAAATAAGGGATAAGCCACTAAATATTAATTATAACTATTGGTAGGTTGTGGATAGTAGCTATTTCTTAAATAACAATACAACAATCATGCAATCAAACAATTACTAATACTTAAAAATATTGTTTTTTATACTTTTTTGTTGTTGTTTCTAATTAGTTGACCAGTATTGTTCATACCTTAAAACTGATTTAAATGTTTGTCCGTAATGTAATATAAAACTGCACTTGTGTAATGGGATTTATATTGTTTTTGTAACAAATGATAAATCATTGAACATACTGTTGTCCTATTTATTGTTTAATTTCAAAATAAAAACGATTGCGGTGAAGTTTATATATTTAACTTGATACTTTTAAATATTTAAACCTAAGCACAATTGATTTTTGGGCAACACTAATGCTTAGTTCTTCTCCATACAAAATAGCCCGCTTGGCGCCCATATTTTTTTCTCCTACGGTGCTGCCAACTTTTAAAAAGCTGATACAAAGATGGAGTGTTGCTAACAAAAAGTCCAAACAAACCTATCTAAATTTACTACACAAACTATATATTAAACGTATATTTATATTTAACATGCGTATATGTAGAAATTTGCGGTCTTACACGTCACGCGAGTGGGGGGCTCATCAAACGCCATACCCACTGTACGATGTGCTGAATCAAACTCGCAAGGGATGGAAAACAAAAACACAGTTTATAAAAATATTAAAATAAGTTGATTGCAGTACACCAAAGCAGTTTAAATGTGTATTATTTGCAAAAGAAGTCTCTTGAAAAAATTAAAAACAGTGACTATTCTACGCGGACAAAGTTGCGGGCAAAAACTAGTCATGACATACATATCGGTCTTATTTTCGGCCAACGAATAAGGGGATTTCCGTTGTAGCGTCACTTTCCACATAACTATGTAAACATGTATGGGCTATTAAGTTTGAAATAAATATATTTATTTTAAAATATTAACTGTAAATTAAAAACTAGAAGAAAAAACATATTTACTGTTACGTTGGTTCGAAGTATCGACAAAAATCGATTGTATTATCAAAGTGATTATGACATTTAGTGTTTTCTATCTGTTGAAAACTAACGAAACATACGATGACAGAAGTATGGCACGGCAAGGTTATTCTTTGTTTGTGTACAACTGTAATTTCTTAGCCAAAAAAATTGTTATGTTGTGACTCATATTTAGACTAAATAGAATATTGTTAAGCTTTTAATGTCTAATTGTTAGATAAACAGTTGTTTATAGCAAGCGTTTTTAGATCGAGGAATGCGCTTTTCAATTTAATTCACTATGTCATTGCCAATAGAAGAAGATCCTATCATAAACGCTGATATTAGAGATGATGTTACAAGTAGTCACCGTAATTTAGTTGAAGTTGAACGAGGTAAAGACCTAATTGCAAACAATATTTCAGTAGTTAGGAACGCTTTTATTTTAATTGATTAAGTATTCACATTAACTTATTTTTACTAGATTGTTTTTATTGTTATAAAGTGATTAGCGTAATAATATTTTTATTGGCCTCATTATCTTGAGATGACATTTTTATTAGTCTTTTTATGGCAATATGTAATAAAGAGTTAACCAATATGACATTAAAGTGCAAATATTAACAATATTGCTTGTTGATATCAATGTTTATTTTTATGTTTAGAGGAAACAACAGGATGGATCAAAAGTCGGACTGTGCTAGGCATCATGGGCTTTCTAGGTTTCGCCAATGTGTATGCTATGCGTGTAAACCTATCGGTAGCTATTGTGGCTATGGTAAACTCAACAACTGTACAAAACAACTCTACATTAGATGTATGCATAGCACCAAACCCTACCAATACCTCCGTACCATCAGTGAGTATTTTTTTAAAGTTAGTTTGTAAACCCTGTTCCAAATAAAGACCTAAATTTTATAAGCAAACTTCAATTACTATAGAATGCGGCCATAACACTATTTATAAATTAAAGATAAAGTAAAGTAATATTGTATATATAGATAGGTATAAAGTAACCTCAGGAAAATTCGGTATTTGCAAATGTTTTGGGATTTGCTAATTTTAGTGTAAAAGGTGTGCTTTTGCATACAATATTTAGGTTTTCATTTGGAACAGGGTATAGTTTTAATTATTTGTTTAACAATATATGTCAGCCCAAAGGAAATGGAGCACCCTGTTATTCAGTAATTTATCTTTGTTATTTTACTTGTGTGTTCATAACATGATTTATAGTTTGTAGTATTAGTTTCAATTTATAAATTGAAATTTTAGATTTTATATTACTCATGCTAATGATATTTTTTTGATACCATGTTGTTGACATGACTAAATGTTGTCTTGAACATTCATTAAAACTCTTTGATCTATTAGGCCAATGATGGATTAACATGGATCATATATTTAATACATTTTTTAAGCTGTAATAGGAAATTGACTTAAGCTGTCTCTATTTTTGAGCACCATACTGTATCAATGAGGTTAAGCAATTAACAAAAAAACTGAATTGTAGTATACTTTAACCTAACCCTTTCTGATAAGGAATGGATGAAAGGGTACACAGGATTTGAAGGGGAGGGGATGGACAGGAAAAGGACAGAGGAGGAGATAAACAGACAAAAAGATTGTCGGTTTATCTACTCTTCTGCAATTATTAGCTTATTACAGATGCCTTTGAGCAGGGAATGTAATTAAGCAGTAACTTAATATCAGGTGAAGAACAGAATCATTCTACATCCAAAACCTGTGCACAGTCAGATAAAGCAAAGTTTATTAACCTATTGATTTTTCTGTTCTTATTTCAGAAAAATATATTTGCAGAGTACTTTAGTTAAAATATCCTATCATTGTTACAGAAACCGGGTGAATTTAATTGGGATGCAGAACAGCAAAGTATCATTTTAGGATCATTCTTCTATGGATATGTTTTGACCCAGGTAATTATAAAAAATGTTTTTATAAGATTGAGAAAGATTTAAAATAGAAAAAAACCTGTTACTTTTGGTACCATACTATACTTGCTTCTATTACCATGTAGCACAATTGATAAAATGGAGACGTAATTTCTATCCTTGTAATATTTGAACACACCACCTGTTTATAGAAAGTATGGACATAGACCCACCTAAACATTATTCTTGAAGGGGAATATCCATTCCTAAGTTTGGTTTTCTTACGCCAATATTATAAACAGATAAGATTTGACTGTTACTTTGTTCTGGCTTAACTCAAAACCTACTGAAAGCTCTTATCAGGACATAACTTAGTCTAAATTTCTTCTTACCCAAGTGCAGCTGGGACTGGTCACTAGTTTAGAATGAGGTGGTAAACAAGCGAGAGGTACATCTAATAGTTAAAATAGCAGGAACTATTCATGAACCTCTCTAACAAATTAAAAGAAGTATTGTTCATGTTTGTTTCAACAATTCTTTTGATATAATTATTGTGTTCCAAATAGTATTTTTGTCAGAATCACAATTACAAGTAATTCTTTGATGCATGGTCGACTGATAGAGAATGCCTATTGGAAATTCCTGGTCCACCTGGTACTATAATATGTACTATATTTTTTAAATAAATAAATAAATTATAATTGTGGCATAAAATTTATTTGTTTTTAGATACCAGGTGGAAGGATAGCAGAAATATTTGGTGGAAAACTTGTCTATGGCATTGGAGTTCTATTAACGGCAATATTTACGATCTTAAGTCCAATTGCTGCAAAAGTGGACTTCAAATTCTTTATTGTTGTGCGAGTACTGGAAGGATTAGGCGAAGGTGTGACTTATCCTGCCATGCATGCTATGCTCGCTAGATGGATACCGCCATTGGAGAGGTCAAAATTTGCTGCATATGTCTATGCAGGTAAGCAGCATTAATAGTAAGTAATTTAAAAAAAACATATTACTATAAGCTGTTCCAAATCTAGACCTTAGCTTTGTAAACAATGGTTACATCTCATGCTTTTGACTAAACTTCGTAAATTTTAAAATATTTGCAGAACACAAGTTGTTCTCTCATTGACTTATAATGTTAGCTGTCCATATTATACAAGTTAACTTCACTGCGTCATAAAATTACAATTTAAAATTAAAATTATAATTAATCAAAATTAAAATTTTTCACAAAATTACAACATTAAATAAAGTATAAAATAGTGTAATAGCTGCTAAGTGACATTTATTTGTTTACAAACTTTAGATTAAAAACTTGGGGTTGGAATGAATGATAAAGTAATTTGCTTATCTGAGCTCTAGGCTCAATTCAAACAAATTACACCATAAAAGCAATACAAAGGACACGTTATAGTTGATTAAAAGCTAAAGATTACAAAGAAACCCAACTTACGTTAAATGTACTTAAAATCTTTGTGGTATTCCATGAATCCGCTAATACGATTTTTTAACATACTGTCAAACCAATTTTGATTACAAAATGTGTTTAAAATTTAAATTGCATTGTTTAGTTTACTTTGCAAGGCGCATCTTGTTTCAGGTTCGAATATTGGCACAGTCATATCTTTACCAATATCGGGCTGGCTCTGTACCCTTGACTATGCCGGAGGGTGGCCACTTTGCTTCTATCTATTTGGTGGGCTCGGCGTGTTGTGGTTTGTTGCGTGGATGTTCCTCATTTATGATACTCCACAGAAACATCCAAGAATTTGCCCAAAAGAGATTGAATACATCACGAATTCTATCGGGATTCAAGTGAGTTATATCTACATATAATATATAATTTGTATTTGTAATTCATTTTTTTTTTAAATTTATAAATAGATACTGTTGAAAGTGACTTATAACACCATCAACTGGAAGAAAACTATTATTTTATAGGACAGAGGGAGGCTAATGTTCAAGTGATTTGCGTTATATGAAAAAGTATGTGTATTTGACAAAACTTATTTAGAAAATACGTATTTTGCATTTAAACATTTTTGAAAAACAATTTTTATCATCTCTGCTTACCATTGGGTATAATACAATTGATAAAATAGGATGGATATTGTACTAATGAATGTAAAACATCACTTATCAATCGAAAAACAATTTTGAAAAACCTTTATTTCATGTTTATATTTAGTAAGGAGTTTGTGGTACTTCTACTCGAGCTGGGCTATCCCGAAATTATTTAGCTAAATTACAAAGTTCCAAGAGTGAAAAAGCAAATAAATGAAAATAAATTAGAAATTTATAGGGATGTATGAACTTTTAATAATTAAATAAAACATATTACAAAATCAATTATTGTTCATAACAGCAGTTGTTCAATTCATATAAACAGCGGTGATAGTAATAATTATGTTATGCAAATGATTTATCACTTGAGTGGGACAGTAGGACACAGATGTGTGTCGCTTTACAACGACGTTATACATATCGCATATCAGAGAATAACTGCAAATAATAATAATGAGAGAGAGAGAGACTCATTTATGATATTAAGTTAATAAAAATGAGATGTGATAGTTGTTTTTCTCTGAAGGGGTAGTCAGAGGTAATAAAATGTGAAATAAATACAAATACTTTGAAATGTCGACTCAATTTTATTTGACAAAACATGTGATTAGCCTTTGTATGTTTTAGTTGTATTCAAAATACATAAATAAATTGGGCCATATTCTATTTGCTTTTTGTCAAGAATACACTATGCACAGCATTTATTAAAGTTAATAAAAATAAACACGTATATATCCTGAATAACCAAATTTAGCTTTTTCGTATTTAAAAAAAAAATTAATAAACAATGATGCAAGATCAAAAATATTTTCTTTGATTTGTTATTTAATTATTACCCGACTGACAGGAGGGTTTTTATCTTCATTTTATTATGGCCTCATGTAGCATAAACCATTTGACTGATTTTAAGAGTGAGGTGCCATTTGATTCCTATTATACCTTGGAGTGTAATGAGGTTGGAGAGTAAGGCTTATAGATTTTTAAAATTAACAATTGGTTGTCAATTGAGTATACATAATTTGTCAAATAAATAAACATTTAAAAATATCAACTTAAATGAAATTTTTGAAATGATTCCAGGAAGATAAACCCTCAATGTCGATACCGTGGTGCAAATTCCTGACCTGCCTACCGCTTTGGGCTATCCTGATCGCGCAGTGTGGACAGTCCTGGCTCTTCTATACGCAGCTCACTGAATTACCTACGTATATGAACAACATCCTGCACTTTGATATTGTTTCTGTAAGTTATAGCACCATTCTTGATTTAACTTTGGTAGAAGCTACTTATTGCCGTCTCTGCAAGATGTATTGAAGTGGCAAAATCTCTGTTCGTTTTCCTTCAAAGTGGAAATTTAAAATGCTATGATCATTTTGTCTATTAAGTTGTGAAAAGCTTCATATATGTGTTAAATAAATTTTGTATAAATACTAGCTGTTTTCTGTAATTTCGTTTGGATCAAATGATTATTTCGAGACATTCTTATTAACCCATTCGAGAATGATTGCATGCCATAAGTGATTGATTTCAGAGGCTATAAGACAACCTGCACACCGTGTGTGCAGTAACAATTATTCAGTTATCAGTTATTCTGAGTAAACTAGACGTCGATTTATATAGATAAGATTTTCTTGAAGTAATGAAATCTGTGTGATCTTAATTATCTGAATTCACTTACGCATTGGGTGATATCCAAATTAAAAATGTTTTTTAATTAAAAATGAACAATGTAAAGAAAAAAATTCGCTCCTGGAGACCGTGCTCGAAAAAATGTTCGTCTCGAATGGGTCAAAAGGAGAGCTCAAACGTAAATTTTAAAAAGATTTTTTTAAAGAGACGTTTCTGAAAGACTTATCAAACTTTTATTCAACTGATACTGTCAATTACATCGCCATGTCAAATCAGCATCAGGTTAATTACAAACAGACGTTATAGCAATCCAAATTATGTTAAACAACGATTAACTAGAGATTAATTGTAAATTAAATTGATTTACCTTTCAGAAATCGGGCGTAAGTCGACTAGTTTTGGCTGTGCACATATATGAGTTAATTTTCTTTCGTATAATTTTAGATGGTTTTATGTTTCAGAACGCGCGTCTCTCAGCGCTGCCGTATCTAACGGCTTGGATAGCAGGCATCATAATTAGTATCTTCGCTGATTGGTTGCTGGCCAAGGGTTGGATATCCCGACTCGCCAGTATGAAGCTGTGGAACACAGTCGGTATGTAATTACTGTCATACATATTCAATCGATTTAGTTTTGATAATTAAGTGTTGAATAATTTTACGACTAATATCACATTTACGAAAGGTGATGAATGAAATGATCATTGTTTAATATAATTTGTGTTGCGAGAAAGTTTATTTGTAAGTAATTCTGATATTGATTTGATATCGCGATCAAGTTGAAAGTAGTGTTAGTGGAGTAACAGTTAGACAAGTCTATCGGAAACTGTGTGCAAGTCAGGATTCTGTGTGATCGTAGTACTTTTTTCTATTAATCGTCTTATTTTATTCTGTTATTGCTGCTTAGCTCAAATAATATATGAGGCATATTGATGCAAAACTCATATCATTAATTATTCGACAAAATATTAGTTTCTTAAAAAATAATGAGTGACATTTCTTGATTTTGTACTTCATGCCTTATACATCTATACTAATTTGTTAACACATTACATGCATCCTAAACAGTTTGAAAATATTAATCCCATTTTAAACAACATTTGATTTATAGGTTAAAATGTTAATATAGAGGTGAAATCTAGATGAAATGTAGCTTCTAAGAAGCTAGATTACTGAGTAATCTAAATGCATACAAATATATGTAAATTAGCTGGTTATTGAGTATTAAATAAATCCATATACATTATATTAAGCTTCTATTTGTACATGAATGTATGTATGTATGTATTGACAAGATTGAGGCGGAACATTAGATGAGGTCGACAAAGAAACGTTTGTGGATTTGAGTTTTTTGAAATACAGATGAAAATTGATATTAGTTTCATTACAAACTAAATTTAATCGGATCATAGTCGATGGAAGTGTCGTTCTGAGTTTTTATAAAACTGAGCATTGTTTCTAAACCTATTCAAGCTTTAATATCAATAGGTTTATTTTCAACCAATGCACCTCCCCCATTGATCGCATCATTGTGGAGAAATGTGCCATAATCGCAACGTTTGGTAGGCGGGTTGGCGATCGCAATATATTCCACCGTACTAAGAAAAGGACGCTGCTGCCCGTCCTCCGGTGGTCTTTACGTCCAGACTCAAGACAAACAGACATGTTCATGCACACAAAAGTTTGTCTTGTGTGGGAAACGAAGCCACGACCTACGGCGTGAAAGACAAGTGTCATGCTACTGTACCAACCGGTCAGTGAATAGTATTATTAATGTTGAAATAAATTCAAATGAACTAGCTAGAATTATCCATGTCCCGCCGACAATCAAATAACCTCAATTTGTGTCTCCCAATAAACTAATATGAAAATTAAATGTATATTATAGTTACTTTGATCGTTTTAGTAAATAGACGTTAAATGAACCTTTTATATAAAATAGATTAAATGAATATAAGTTACAAAATGAGCGATGGCATATTTGCAGCTGCGTTTGTGCCTGCGTTCGGGTTGCTGGGCATAGCGTGGGCGGGCTGCGACCGCACCGCCGTCATGCTGCTGCTCAGCATCACCTCGGCTTTCGGCGGAGCCGTCTACGCCGGTACCGACAACACTTTTAACCTAGTACCTTAAGCACCTTATAATTAATAAATAACGAATTCCTCCCATCTATATTCTATATATAAGATCGATTATTTCATTTTTATTACTTTATAATTTACATTAAAATATTTTAGAGAGACTTGCAATGATAAACAAAACCTCTTCAGACTTACAACACTACCACTAAGAAAATAAGAATATAAGAAAATAAAAACATAGATACAATATCTATGTTTTTATTTTCTTATATTATAAAGAAATTAAAAAAATATATGTAGAAGGATAACAGATTTTTTGTGCGT
>DWLR01004899.1:0-11547 GCA_018246295.1 Papilio alexanor hazarajatica | reverse complement strand
CATGTTTTCCATTGTGCGGTAATAAGCGACGCCAAAGAAAAAAATAATGAGGAAAAAACAAATGAATGACTGTTTTCTCAACTCAAATGTACCAGCCAAATGAATTTTTAAATTTGAATTTGGAATTCTTAACCAAAGAGGAGATATTTTAGATCAAAGTGGTCAGTACGACAAAACGCTAATTTCAAATGTAAGGACCTAATATTTTCAAAATTTAATGAGGTTTATGATATTAATTAATTATTCGTTTGGATCTCTGTTTACATATTATGGGTCGTAAACTTTTATTTCGATTTAAAAACCAAATTATATTTGTCTTTAGTTCTCCATTGTAATGGTTAAATGTCATATAAAAACATTTATTAATAAAAGACAATAAAAAAAACATTCGTCAATACAAATAAAGACCTCAAAATATCCTAATTTTTTATTGTTTTGTCAGATTCCTCGGTACCTATAAATGAAACTTAGAGCTTGATAGAATTATTATCGCTCCTTCATTTGCATTTTATTAATTTAATATGCATTTTGTTTTGGTGTACTGTGTCAACAAAGTTATAAAAACAAAACAACGTGACAATAATTAAATACTTACTACTTAATTTATAAATCTATTATGATTTTTGTATTATGAAAAGTATGTACATATTCTATAATAGTTGAAAAGATTACATAAAGGAACAATTTCCGCGACACGAGGCGATCCATCGATCATAATGAATGTACTCGGAAAAGTGGGGGACTTTTTAACGCGGCAGGGGGCAGCCGGAGATAAGTAATACTCTCTCATCTCTAATTGAAGATTTTCTTTATGTTCATCTTTTTCCATGGCAATGTGCTAAGCTGTCGCAACAAAATAGCGGTCGTGTATAGCGCCGGAAAGTACGTCAGCATAAATCGGAAACTAGAAACAGATACAGGAACAAACTTTCTGGGTCGCAGCGTAGGTAGACGTAACGACAAACGCGACGCAACGCGATGCTATACGCATTTATTTATTAATTCCCAGATTGAGTTGGTATATAGTCGTCTAGGACTCTAGACTAATTCTCTTTCACCACGGCCACTTATGCAAAATATAAAGACGTGGCCTCGACACTCTTTATTTACTTTTCCGTTACTTCAACAGGATGTGCACATCCTTTTCCCCTTACGGTCATGATGTTTTTTCTTTTAATGGTTTCACTGTTGAAAAAAATGATTGAAAAATTAGCAGGAAGAAACATAGAAGATTATCTGACGATTCTCGCAAATACAAACAGAAAAATTAATTAAATGTTAACAAATGTTGTAATATTATAAGCAGAAAGTACCTAATAAAATTTCAAATAATTACTACTACTATTAATAATAATTAGCCTTTGTGAGGCTATTACTCTGAAAGACAAGTCAAAGGCGTTTCTAAATTATGAATTTCTAAGACTTCGAAAATATTGTTTTACAGTAGAACATAACAGAAAAACTTTTCGAAAAGAAGCATTTACGTAATAGTTGCACAAAAATCGTCGAATGCGTCTCGCGGAGTTGCGTCACAAAGGTTAAATGATTTTTTGATAAAACATATAGAGATGTGTTACATGTTTCACAAAAATGATAAATAATTTAATAAGAAAGTACTATTTTATATTCTAAAATACTTTTTAACACCGTTAGCATACTTGGTTGGTTGCTGCACAAAAAAAACCGTTTACATTGTTATTAAGTACAAATTTTTAATTTCTTGTATTTATAATTATTGCTACTATTGACAATATCTTGCTGCGATTTATTCCGACAGAATACAGAAAATGGCCGGTGTGAGTTTTTGTCGACTGTCTCGAGAGATTCGGCCGAGGGTCCTCGTGAATAATGATATGTAACGTTGAAAGGGGAAAAAGGATATATCACCTGAAATGTTGGATAAGTTTAAACATTTGTAAATGTCATTAATAAACGTAAATGTGATACAGATCCAAAGCCTCTTCCTGTTTCTGAATCCTACTTGTAACACTCTTACATACTTTCTATCTCACCATATAAAGTAATTTCAACTTAGAATATCTTTTTTTGGTATAAGATAAAGGAGTAAATAAGAATTGGGTCGCCTAAGTTTAAATTATCACCACCACACATGAACGCCTAAAATACGAGGAGCACAACGCAGCCGGTTTTTAAGGAAGGAGTACGCTACTTCATTAAAGGACGCTAAGTTGGTTTTGGTTTAGGAATACCATTGGAGATAGATTCCATACGCGCGATTGTACGAGGTATATTTCACTCACACTGCCTTTCATATATGAACATTGGCTTTATTACTTCATCCTTCACCCGATCGACGTTCCCGAAATATAAGTAAAATTCTGTACGTAAAATTATTTCACGATTATAAATCATTTATGTTAATAAGCAGCACAAAGCGGTGAAATCTGGAGGTGGCGGGGGAAGATGCAAAACCGGTAGCGCGCGCCTCGGTTTCCTGTCTACTGCAAATGGGATTCTTTTTCGTTAAAAAATATCAAAAAAGAAAACTAAATGGGATCTGTTTCCTCATTTAATTTATAATCCAAACTGGAATTTAAAAAAGTCGGCTCATTATTTATGCCATTTTGTGTGAGTCCACTACTGGCCAAAATCGACCAAATTACATACGGGTCAAAAATAAAATTACGTATATATTTCTTTAGAAGAAGAAAAGAGATACTGTGCGTAAAAATCAGTATAACTGAAAATGCTTGGATATTGAATGACTAAATTTTAGCTTCGTATTACGATGGACTGGGCAAGATAAATTTGATAAATCAGCTTTTTAAGGGCCGTCATGTAAGGACATAGGTAAGGACCTACGAAACTACGAGGCCGGTTTGGATTAACTTCAGTTGCCTTTGGTATGGTCTTGTAGAAATTTATCCTTCCGAGAATGCGCCTTTATTTTAACATTTGTCGGTATTTACTCGCGAAATGCTATAATTTTGGTCAGGCGCTTAGAAACCGCTATTCTCTTCAGCTTGATCGAAAAATATTTTGATGAGTTTTTTTTTGTTATTTCATTGTTTTGTTTTGTTTGCCATCTATTGAAATTTTTAGTTGATTTTCTTTTTTTTAGTTTTCTATTAAGTAATTGTTAATTACTTTACACTTTTACATTCTTCTGCATTCATCTTTTGCATTCTTAATAATAATAACAGGTGTTTAAATATGAAGTTGCCGTTTTAACGTACTGGTTACTTAGAATTTCTACTAATTTAACTTGCCTGGTGTAAGATTCTAGGAGGAAACTTTTTTCACATAACAACTAGAACATTCTAAATTTGAAAATTGTTCAACATTCGACAACATTAAATTGTGTTTTTCAGCTTTAAAATGAATATGGATATATAACATTAGAGTAATTTTTGAATACGGGTTCCAGCGTGAAACTGTTAATATCAATGTTTGTTTGGGAACTGGGAAGAAATCGTGTAACAAATGCTCCGATTTTTTTTGGTTTAATCGATTTCTTAGCGAAAACTATCGACTTGAAGAATTGATCCCGAGGAAGACCACGCACAAAGGTAAATAATGCGATGGTTGAAGCCGATCCGTATCAAATTACCAAGAAATTAGCAGCATGGTTTGATGTTAACATACCCACAATTTAAATATAACAGATCTCGAAAAATGGGTGCCCCATGACCCATCTGCATTGAATCTTGCCTTCTTGCCTTGCCTTTGTTGAACCGGTATAGAAATGACCCTCCATTTCTATTTTGGGGTAAATTGAAAAAAGTGGATTCTTTGCGCATCGCATCGCAAGCGAACAACGCAGATTCAAGATTAAACGCCGCAAGAATGCCCCAAAGCGAAGCTTACCCATAGTAAAGTGACGGTAACAGTTTAGTGGCCAATTCACGGTGTAATTCACGACAGTTTCCTCAGGTCAAGCAATAGCAGCAGATGTCTCCTGTACTAAACTTCAAATAATGATGGCGAAACTTGCAGTGAGACAGCCCCAGCTCGTCAACCGATCTTCTCCACTATTGCTCTATTGCAAAGAGTCCCATACTTTTTTGTCGTAAACCACTTTCAAAATTTTGAAATATCATCTACCCACATTAATAGATAAAGCCAAGCCAACATTTCTGTTCTTTACTTTCACTCATGGATCCCCACTTACAAACTTACGAACCCTCAATTTTTTTCCGTTAACGTACACTCCCGTGGAGCTCCCGTGGACCCCATGGGGTCCAAGCACATGGACCGCTTTGGGAATCACTGCTCTATTGCAACGCATGACTTCGCATCGACACCTTCATACTCGCCGGACCTTGCCCCAACTGGCTACCATTTTTTTCCGGGATTCGGACAATTATTTATATGGTAAAATTTTTTTTTCCCAGGAATGGCCCCTGTAACCTAAATGCCTTGTCATAGTTTGTTGAGTCCAAGTCATTATAGTTTTACTGTAAAGTCGTAAAATACCTTTCCGTGAGATGGCAGAAATGTACAGATAATGTATAATAATAAAAAAAATATACTTTAATTAAATAAATATGTTTTAACTTAGAAAAATATATGTTTGAATTTTTAGTACAATACGGCAATTCCCTACTTTGACCTCTAATATTATAAAACTGTCTCGTTCGTAGCACTCGTTAAGTCGGTAAAAAAATATCGCATTTTCTTTAAAATCACGTTTGAATACAAAATGTAACGTAACGGGAGTCAGAGTGTAAAATAGAAGCGAATGTTGTAACAATCGTTTTGTTACGTGCGGACTCGTTGGTAGTGGAAAATTTTATCGAAGTCGATATTGGATCATCAAATATCAAACGTTCACCGCACTTCGTCCGATAGAACGAAACGCGTTTATTGATATAGTGTATATTTTTTCTTATGAAAGTTTACCCTCCGCTGTTTGCGTAAACAATGCCAATGTTTGAATGAAATATTCCTTCGACTTAAACAATCGATTTCTTATTATCAAAGACATCAATCGCATGTGTTATGTCTATTTTGTAAAGGCAAATGGAGAGAGATTTGTCCTAGTGTAATATATTAAAAATTCCGTATAAACCGCCCACGCTTAACAGATCAAATGATAATCATTATACACTAATTGTTCAGCTCAGTACACTTTAAAACCGAAACGGTCCTGTTGGCGCGGTAGGTAAGATGCCTGCCTCTCACGCCGCAGGTCGTCGGTTCGGTTCCCACCCAGGACAAACATTTATGTGCACGAACATGTCTATTTGCCTTGTGTCTGGATGTAAAGACCACCGGAGGCCCGTCCTCCGGCAGCTGCGTCCTTTTTTAGTATGGTAGAACACACTGCGATTGCCAAACCGCCTGCCAAGCATGGTGATTATGGCGCTGATTATTTCCCCTCCGATGATGCAATCAATCGAGGAGGCCTATGTCCATCAGTGGACGATCACATAAGCCCTAAGTTGCATTTATTCAAGATATATTTATAGCAATTGATATTTAGAATCATAAAGAATTGTAAATTAATAAACATTTATTAAAGTAATGAGAAATTTATGACCTTTGGTCATAAATTTCTCATTTCTCGAAGGTTAACCGGGAATCTAATCTTCAATGCTTGGGAGCGCATAATCTAGAAGCTAGATAAAAATAACTTACATATTATGAACAAATAAAATTTTAAATCTAAAAAATCCGTGACCCCGTTTTCTCTAACGATAGTTCTTTCAAGCAAAGAACGTGAATATTCAGTAAAGTCTTGACTTTGCTTGCAAAGGACCATTAAAATAATTAATATTTCCTTTTAATATTGCGTAATTATATTTATTCAATATTTTCCTCAATGCTGTGTTGGTACCGCAAAGCAATTTCCATTTAGTGTTTACGCTTCAACACAGTTTCATTGCACTGTGTCTCGACTAGATTTATTTTTCTTTGCTCTTTATTTTTCTTCTTTAATGACTTCTCTGATATTTAGCTTTAGATACATAAAAATGTTAATATTATATTTGGCTTACGGTCCGTTGATTGATATCTATTCTATTACATCAATTCGAGAAGCTCAAACTTTGGGAAGATTTTTAAAAAACACGAACTTATTTTAATAGATTTCATAAACTGTACTTTTACACAAAATTTTACATAAAATATATAAATGTTGCAAGTTTGCATCATTCATTTTGGATGGCGCTTGATGAGTCCCGCGCTCGCATGACTTGTAAGACAGCATTTTTACAAATCATGCACATGTTTCCGATTATATATATATATAACTTTCAACCCTATTTCATGGGGGGATCATCTTTCATCATTTCATATTTAATTTCCCCAACTATGGTCGAAATTTCAAAAACGCTAGAATATATCCTTATTTGTTTTTTATCAAGTGGCTAAACACAAAGTTTCAAGGTTTTATCATCAACATAAAAACCATACAAACATTCATCGCCTATTATTATCCCTTCAAGCCTTTACATCGCGACAACAGGTAGCCTATGTCCATTTCCAAGGTCTAATCTATTTTTGTACGAAGTTTTATCAAAAACGATACCGGGATTAGGTGTGAATTTGTTTAAGCTTCCATATAAACTTTCATCCCCTATGTCATCCCCACAGAGGTCGAAATTAAAAAACGCTAGAACAAATGTTTGTATATTTTTTTTTATCCAGTTTCTTGATTTTATCTTAGAAAATGACGAATTTCTATAAACATTTACGTCCCTTTCAATCCTTTTTTTCGCAATGAATAAGTTTGCCTATGTCCTTTATCAAGGTATAGTCTATCTTTGTACCAAATTTCATAAAAATCGGTCCAGTGGTTAAGGCGTGAAAGTAACTATATCAAATATTTATAAAGAATCGTCGTCCGTTGAATTTGAATGGTCTTTAAAATAAATAGGGTGTGAGCGTTCTGACGAGTCTAACATAAACTATTAGAGCACTCGAGCGCGAGGATTCCGTACAATTTTATCTGATTCACCTGAATTCTATTCAATAATATTTTGTTGAGCAATAAATAATATTGGTTTGGCACAAGGAATTGAAAAGTTAGAGCTTTATGAATATAAATTGCTGTCATACCGACCGACCTCAAAGATAAACATCGATAATATTCTATAAGCACATATAACACTAAAAAATGTGTCTACAGAGTCAGTATATATTATTCTGTCTAGCAAAATTCAGACCCAAAATATTTACGTGAAGTATGTCTAACTGTTCGTTTGTACTGACGAAATATTTACATAAAAGCATGTGATCTCGATAACATACACATGTGTACCAAAATCCTCCCAATCCTCCCTGATAAATGTACATAACATCTATCAGGGAGGAGGTTATCAATTCGATGGTATTAATTTTAAACCGACTTAAAAAAGGAGAAGGTTCTCAATTGAGAGACAACAAACAAAAAATATACAACCCAATCGGGTTGTATGTTTTTTATGTTTGTTACTCCAGAACAAAACGATTTCAAATGTTTTTCTTTTGTTGGAAAATGAACATTAGCTCTATCTCATCATACTCAGGTCTCATTTAATTTTGAATGCTTGAGAGAGAATCTTGGGTTTCGAAGATATACAGAAAATAACATGTTAGTAGACTTAAGAGAAGCCCTGTTTGGATTTAATTGATTAGTAATGAGACCTAGCGTAGCTATAAATGTATTGTGAATAAAATTGTTTCCCGCGGCTTCGTACCTGTTTGTTTCTAATTTTCCTAGCTAACATTTTTTGGAATTTGATTCCATCGTACTTCGATAAATCAGCATATATTAAAGTCAAAAAGTTGTTATTGGCAACATTACCGTGACAATTGATGTTGTAAATGTAGCTTTCTTAAATTTCTTATCGTTGAAAATGGGAAGAATTATACAAATTGAAATCGGTTTTGTTTTTTTTATTAAAAAACGTTAAAAGATTATGTTACAAGCCTTTGTCGTTTCAGCCAATAGAAATCGATTATTAGACGTAGGGTTCTACCAAATCGGCACAAAAATCTGTATCCATTACCACAATAACAATGGCCTACCGCAACTAATTCATTGAGTCATATTGAGTACACAATTTGCCGTCAGTTTATACTATGACTATAAATAATGAGATAATAAACTGGCGATAGTTTCAATATAACAGGGATATAATATACGTACATATGTATGTACATATACCAAAATAAACCTTATTATAATGCGTAGTAAACGCGTGATTAAGCTTCAAGGGTCACACGGTACAACTAATCTGTTTGATGGTTGATCGGATAATACACAGTATTGATTACAATCCAAGGCCGTAGAGATTGCTAGTCAAAGGGATATGTAAAATATATATAAATGGATTCATTAGATATCTACTTTAGATATTACATTTGTAGTTATAGGATGTGTTAAGTAATTAATTTTTATTACAGTAAGTAAATTGCAATCTTTAAGTGGCAATGGGCTAGGCACATTGCTCGCAGAACAGATGGCCGATGAGACCGAAAAGTCCTGGAATGGCAGTTGTGGATAGGTTGACGCAGCGTAGGTGGGCCTCCCATAAAAAGGACCCATGATCTGGTCAAGGTTGCGCGAGTGCACTGGATGAAAGGGTCTGATCTCACGGCCGTAAATAGAGGGGTTGGTAGTGGCTACTGATTACCATTAGCACAACACTGGCACTCTAGCTGCAGTTGCTCAGTACTTAAGTAGGAACGAAGTGTAAAGAAAATACTGTAAAATAGGAAGGGCAAGGGAGTGAAGGTTTATTATATAAATAACCTTAATTTAGCCGGCATTTTGCGTGGTTAAGTCGTTAAGGCATCGTGGTTAAGGCGCCTACATAGGGAGTGTTCATTTTAGATATAATTTTCTATTAAGCCGTCTTCGAATTACTTTTTAAAGTGTTAACTTTTCTCATCAGTATGCTGCAGAGATCCTCCCAGGATACATTTGAACAACGGGATTACGTCCCAGGGAGTGGTAAAATGGAAATTATTGGACAACGTTGTTTAGCGTAGCGCAGTGGGTATAATGCAGTGCAACTGCTATGAAAATCCGATTCATTTTATCAAAGCATCTAATAATTGGAATCATGGTCATTATCACCGACAACTGGATTAGCTTGCAGTTGATATGGCCATAAAATTTTATTGTTTGCATTGATGTCAAAATTAAAATGTTACTACTATTTTGTATAATAAATCCTAACTAATATTATAAATGTGAATGTAAGTTTCTTTGTTTGTTACGCTTTCACGTAAAATCTGCTTAACCGATTATCATGAAACTTTGTACACATTTTCTCTAATGTATTGTGAATGATACAGTATAATTTTATTACAAAAAAAGTATATTTTTTAACGCTTGCAAAACTCCACAACAGCTGAACAGATTATAGTCTTTTTATTCCGGAAAAATGTACGGTTTCCGCGGAATGATTTCAAGCAGATATATGTATGCATATGTAATATATGCATATGCATATATGCAAATATAGATACATCAATATTTAATTCCACGCGGACGAAGTCGCGGGCAACAGCTAGTTTTTTAATGTGTCTTATGGTGTCGAGTGCAAAATGTGAAAAGTTTTCAACTTTACCATTCAAAAGACTGTGAATATTGACAACTACTACTAAAAATCAACCTTCTGAATACCGTCGTGGTCATCGTGGGGCGTTATTATATTTTGATGTGAATCAAGCATAAAACTGTTAATAACAGCTTCACTTATATAGATTAATTAAAAAAATTCAGTTTAGTTTACTTGGTCACAAAAGAGCTTTACATTGGTGAACTAATTTTTTAATACGGTCCATTATTTCTGACTTTATCCGGAACAAACAAACAATAAAAAATTTTGTCTTTATGTTATAACCGTAGATCAGTACTAGTAGTAGAAAATGCACCGATTATAAAAGCAAAAAAAATCAATACTCGTTGCATACATTTCTAGAATATTGCGGCAAAGTAATAAATTTCATTAAAGTTACGTCCGGTCGGTTCTATTTGATGGCTAACTAACTAAGTTAGCGATCAAATAGAACCGACTGAGGAGTGGAAATGTTAAAACTTTTGCATATACAGGTACATTACTTTTCGAAAGGCAATTTAAAATATAACGAGTAATATTTTAATTGCATTTTGTTACTGAAAAAAAAAACATAAAACAAAGTGCAGCTTCGTTCTTAAACTCAACCGTTAAAGTAATAATTAAATAAAATTTACATAATGCACTAATTTAATCATAAACTATTAAGTTTATTTTTTATATTAGAAATCTGCAAACAATAAAACGTGTCAGCAGATGTTATGTGATACTAAAATGAGTATTAAAAAAACTTATATTTATCAAATTAGTGACATCCTAAAGAAAGGCGATATAAGGAATATCTGTAGCCGACGAGTAGGTATGTGTAGATGTATGTATGTAGAAAAAACGAGATTGGTGTGCCAGGATCGCACCAAATGGTAATATGTAATTTCTGCTTACCCCTCTGGATTACGGGCGTGAGTGTATACGTATATGAATATATATTGAGTATATCTTATAGCTACTCTTAGGCATCTGTCAATAGTTCCTATCAGGAACTGATAGACTGACAAAATTGTCAGTCTATTTTAAGCGTCCCATTCTTTTCTTTTCTCCTTAAAGTGACGGTTTTGAGTAATGAATTGCATCGCAGCACGAATTCGACACAATATAATTCATTAGTCAATCCACACCTCGAATTTTTAATTGAGATAATTCTGCTTCAAAGGCAAACTTAGATATCCTACAATGGACACAAAATAAACTGATTAAAATATTATTTTGGTTCCATAAACTTTCACCAACCTCTAAAAGGTATACTAAAACCAATAAACCTACTACAATACATGTGTTCTCGTCAATTTTATTTAACAAATGTGACAATAATAATTCTTAAAAAGAGGACTCATAGATATCAAACCAGAAACAAAGATAAATTAGAATTATCTAGAAGAATTATGGACAGAAAAGTGTGACATTTGAGTATCCTCATCTATATTTTAAACATAAACTTGACCATATTTTAAAAATAAACTTGAAAATTTTGTTAGTCATAAAATATAAACTAAACTATGCAGCGGTGTGAAAAAATTGTATATTGGATGTATATAAGTATATAATAAGTATTTATTGAATTTCTTTTAGACAAATTTTATATACACTTTTGAGAAAATTTCTTTAAAAAAATTTAAAAACATCTTTAATCTGAAAATCCTTGGGCCCGTTTCATTGCCAACTGAAACAAAAATGTAAGTGTGTTTTTGAATAATAACCGATGCCCATTTTCGGAGCTAATCCCGTTTCCATGTTGCGTATATTCCGATTGGTTAAATACAATGTGAATTCTGTTTCAAGAAAAATAAACAATACGTATTTTGTAATTATGAAGCAATAAATAAAGCTATTTGTTTTGCAAAACTTCTAAACGATTCCCTAAATCCTTGATTTCCAATTACGATTTCCTTAACCCCCGGGAGACTTACTGCAACTAGTCTCGAAGTACTCGAAGGTTGATTTCTTATTACTTATTCGGAAAACATTGTGACGATTTGTGCGACATTTGAAATATATATATATATATATATATATATAT
>DWLR01004898.1:0-11547 GCA_018246295.1 Papilio alexanor hazarajatica | reverse complement strand
TATATATATATATATATATATATACTGTGAAACATTACAACATTAAAATCAATCCCGTGCCATCACGAAATTCATTTGTTTTTAATTTATTTACTCATTCACTTACCCCTACAGACATTCATTTATTTATTTTTAATTAATCATTTTAACTAGATATCAGTTTGAATATAGCTTGCATGATGTAAAAGCATGGAAGGAAAAATAAACCAGAAAAAATTTAAAAAAAACAAATAAGTTGTTTCACTTGATTGTTTATTTGTTAGGCGATTGTTCAATTTCCACTCTGTTAGATTAAAGTTCACAGACCGTTAAGCAGCTCACGGCGCGGGTGCATCCTGTTTGATGTTGAGTTTGATGTATAACTAGATTTACAGACGGACATTCGAAGAATTTTAATGTATATAAAGTAAGATAAAGCACATCCGCAACTGTTCTATGAATAGGTCAGGTAATTTTTTTTACTAGAAAATTACTAAGGTCTCACGAAATAAGTGTAATTGAAATATTTTGTAAATTCAGAGCTGTATTGCTGATTTCAGTTTCACTAGACGGGACTAGATTCAAGTAAGTATAAGAAGGTTCTGCATAACTTTATTCTATACTTTAGTATTTAAAATTACTTATTTAACACACCAGTCATAAAACATACATAAATATAGACACGTCATATTGCATGTTTTTTTTTTGTAAACTAGCAACAACATATTTAAACAACTTTTGAAACATTTCAAAGTTTTATTTATTTATAGCAATAGTGTATGTCTGATGACATAAATAAACAATTAGACAGAAAAAAGTATCTAACCAACTAATAACTATTACGGTCATGGTACCGTATTAGAAAATGCGACAGGAGTTCCGTTCAACCAACACACTTCCTTTGTAATGAAATTTTTAATATTAAACTCGCGTGTTGAGAATTCGCTCAGAATTTAACTAAATATTTTGAATGGCGGAAAAAACTTCTCAATAGTGAAGTCTGAATAACAATTAAACAAAGAAGTAAACGCTTGAAATAAATTTGACACTAGTTAGTTTTATGGCTAATAGATTTGTAGCTCGAAATCATAACGAAAAACTACGTTTTTTTTTAAATGTTAAAGCATATACGTTCAACTTGCTGTTATTATGGTCACATTTTTTTGTGATGAAATGCGAAAAAACAAAACACAATACAGTCCTAATTATCCATTACCTATTAATCCAGTAGTCAAAACAATTGTATATCCAAACGGACGGAGGAGGATATCGACACGCCGTTTTTATTTATGATTTGTTAAATACAATCCGTTTTTAAAAACGACCGTAGTTTTAATTTATGTTAAATTACATTATTTTCATCTCTTCTGATACCGCTTGCCGTTTTTGTAAAGGGTTCTTAACTTAGGACAATGTTGAAATCATCCGTGAATCTCCATTGTTACCTAAGAGTTGAGAGAGTGCTATTAAAAAAATTTAATTATTTAAACTTCAGGACAATGAAGTTGTCAATATTGGAGAGAGAGTCCATTAACTAAATGGATCCGTTTATTATTATTATTACTGAAGTAAGCTAATATGGACCTCCTTCCTTGATGAATATCCTTTACCTTATAAATTTAACGTCAGTGCATCTGAAACTTTAGAGAAACTTGTCAATAAACTAAACTTTGAGTCTCTTAGATTAAAAGCAAATTTTATCTATACTTTAATAAATAGTAAGTGTTTGCTTGAACGCCGTGATCTCAGAAAATACCGAGAGAATTTAAAAAAATATTTTTTTAATAACAAGCCCTACGATTACGACATGCTAGGCTATTTAACATCACGCTATGAAACTTGGGAGGAGTAATTTTACTAAGTTATGGCAAATTATGGCAAATACAGTTATGCAGGAAAGGGACGAAAACTTTAAACGATAAGAAGCGTACAAGCAAGCAAGTGATGCGCAATGCTACCAACCGAAACTTGCCAGGTGGAGTTTTTCAAATTTGTAATATCTTAATAGATCTTTTTTGTTAATTTGAAATTAGTAGTATTAAACTTCCTTCTTATAAATATGTGTTACCTTAATATTTTATTAAAATCACAACGATTGTTTAAAACTACATTGATATGAATTGAAGAAAATTGAAAACAAATCCTGAAGTATATATGATTAATCTCCATCATTTCCATACAGCAAGCAAAAATTTGACTGACAATCAACTAATATTGTTTCAGGTTTTATGATTATTTTTTTATTCTGAATTATTGATGGATTTCCTTCGTAAAATAGTACGGATTTGTATTTGTTTTATTTTCTCGTGATCATTAATGATTTCTATGACGTTAGTCATGGCGATAAAATACGATATTTTGTCCTCTTATATGTAGGAACGTTTTTGTTGGTAAATAACAATACTTACTGACAAGTTACATAGAAAATAAAATATCGAAAACAGTATTGACAGAAATATATACTTGTAAACTCAAAAAAAAAAAAACTACTGAATTGATCGAAAAATTTCTTTATCTGAAAAAGCTTTCCTATCACGAGTACCATAGACAATGTTTTTTTTTTTTCTCTACCTTCCTGAGCGAAGCCGGGGTGGATTGTTAGTAATTCATTAAATATGTTGTCTGTAAAAGTGTAAAAACAGGTAGCATACTTTACAGGAGAGGGCGGTTCCCGAGGGAAATTTCAGGGCTATTATTATTTCAAATCCCACAGCGCGTCGACTGTTTAGTGAGTGGGTTTTGAATTGTGATCTGCATTTTTGACCTTGGCTTATTTACAAATAGGTTGAAACTGTATTTTTTTCTAAAGAAGCGGCTGTAGAAGCTAAATAAATGGTATCATCATTATCTCCCTGTTCTTTTCCCACCTACGTAGGGCCAGCACAATATGTACTATAGTCCATACTGTTGTTGATTTTGGCAATATTTTTGACGACCGATCATCTGCCTGACGTCAAGGGAGATGACGCACACAGAGGCGTGAATAAACTGGTGCGTTGCATTCCACGCAAATGTCATCTTATTGACACGCATAGTTTTTAAATAATATCCTGAAAACAAAAATATTTATTGGCTCTGTATTTAAACGACATTGGACTTTTAATAAATATAAGAACATAATTGAAATATATATTTTGGACTACGTGAATCATTTGGAAAATGTACATATTTAGAAGTCAGTGGAAAAAGCATGTCCTCACTAATGACTGCAATTTGTTTGAACGATAAAATGCGGACCTTGTATCCATGTAAAAAAAGGAGGTACTTTTGGAATTTTCTTATTAATAAATCACAGAGATTACCTACCAAGGAGGCTGTACTCGTATTTCTTGCCGTAAATTGCCTATAAATTTTTATTACGACTAGTCTTCTTAAAAAAACCACACCAGCAGAATTATTTTATTACGCTTTCTTACGTCTGTTAAAATCAGGAACTGTTTTGTTTGTTAAATGAATTAACTTCTTGTTGTAGTTTAATTTTGTGTTTGGCCAAAATGTTAGCATTTTTATAAGAACTGCTTAAATACAATTTTTGTGTCCTAGATAAACGTAAACAGAACGACCTTAGTACTTTAGTTTCAAGCAAGGTGTTCCGATGGTCAAGGTTACGGAGGTCCAAAAGAGAGGGCGGAAGATGGACTTTTGTAGATCGTTGGAAATAATTTTGGCGATCCTTGTGAACCTAATCGACAAAATAGGGTTAAAATAACACTCTTACTGTACAATACAATAGGTTTGATGGTAATCACCTTCCCTAGTTTAAGTAAATAAAGGGGCGCTTGAACACAATCGTATCTGATGTGTAGTGTTGATGTGGCCGAAAGATAGCACACGCTTGTTAAATAGCAGCGTTATCACTATTTTTGAAGGTACCTATATACCTGTCGAAAATGGCACTAACAACTTGTTTCCAATCTTTAACGTATCGTTTAATGGTCAAGGCGAATTAGGTATAAAAAGTTTGTATTTGCTCTTTCGTTTTATAAAAGTTACGATGTTTAAATATTGAAATGTTATTTGCTGTTCAATTTATCAACGTCGCGTTTCCCTTTCAGCCTCTTTGGTTATTCAAGTAACGAATAGCTGACTGTAACCGGAATTTCGTCAGAACGCCTCCTCCACGATTCAATCCTTTAAAAGCCGGTTCCAGTGTACCTACTTCAAAATTTTGGCGAACATTTCTTAACAACTTACTTCACATCAAAGAAAAATTTCTCACGGTGTAGTGTACTTTCGATCAAATCAAAATATAACCTCTTTTGATATACAAGTTATACCTTTATACATTGCGAAAAAAAAGTATTAAATGTGAGAAGAAAATGACTAAAAAAGTTGAAATATTTCCCCCTCGATATTAGTTTTAATTTTTCTGGTTCGGTTATACCTATTTTTATTTTATTTTAAACATGTCTAACTTAATCGATTCAATTTTTATTTTATGTAAAATATAGAAAAACAGACGATGAGTATTGATTTCTATATATAGGTACATGTATTGGGTTCTTTTCTCATCTTACGTATATCTAATACTTATAAATCTATTTTTGATTCAATAAAAATACAATTTTATTTTCAATTGATAATATTACGGCATCGATGATTTATATTTTGAAAAGATCTTTTTAAAGGTTATTAATATGACTGTATTTAAAATTTTATTTAACATATGCTATATTTTTTATTTTGTGAAAAATTGCGGTTCAGCGAAATGCATTTACGTCTTGTTATCCTTTTAGTACATTTTTCGTCTCATACTTTTTTGCTTCATTTCTTATTGTAATCGTATACGCGTTTTTCTCACTATATGGGAAAGTACCATTTCTTTGTAACTTATACAAATGTATAACCTATTTATCACCTGTCATGATCAGTTCTTCGATTTCACCTTGCCAAGTTATTTCCATGCTAAGCGAAACGAAACTTCCATCTTTCAAATTGACAGATCGAATGCGTACAATCATCGACAGAAGTAGTCGCGAGACAATTTTTTTTATTGTTGCTGTTTAAGTCGAGTTTATTTTCTTTTTGCTTTTTTACATTGTTGCTATTTCTCAAGTTACCAGAACAAAACTAGTGTCTGAGGTAGATAATCTATTTGGTTGTTCCGTTTGCATTTTTACCGCCTCTACCGTGGAGAGTGTTCCGGAGAATGGTTTGGAACAATTCCTACCGCTGAGTTTCGTCATCGTACAACTAGACAAAGCGCCAAATACCATCATCACCACCTTTATGGTGGATATTCCACAGCCGAGTGGTTTTTGCGAAATTTACTGCCTCGTTCGACCGCTTTGTGGAATGGTTTGTCCTCAGCGATATTTCTAAACCAATACGACTTAGGGTCCTCCAAGAAATGTTCATGGGCAGCGCTGATCTCTTATTTAGGTGACTTGTTGGTCGTTGGCCCCTTTCTTCTATCAAACAAAGTTTTAGAAGATGTTATTTGAAACAGGCTTAGAATTAAAATTCCAACCACAGATTTTATTATTTATTTATTCAATGGACCTTTTCAGAAAATCTTTTGTCTCTTCTGAGAGAAGTTAGCCGAAGATATATAATAGTATAGTTATTTTACTTACATTCGCAGCTATGTTCATTCTGTGAAATTCCTTACTCCGTGTGCACCCGCATTTAGTTCCAAGAGAAATATCACACCCGTGTTTTTCTCTAAAGCGGTTAAAAAGTATAAAAATAAAAAAAAATCAATTAAACTTAACTGTATAAATGTAAGGTACTTTTATAAATTTCTTGTGACATTATTTAATAAATCTGTGTTTCTATTATGTTTAGCCATCTATAAATAAGAAAAAAAAAATGTCGTAGTAACGACATTTCACCTTTAAGAGAGCGTTGTATAAGAAAATTTGATCGCCGTGTGAGTGTATGAGGTACAGCTTGAAAGCCTTTCCTGTAACTCTAGAGCCTCCCTTACTTTAAAAACGCTTTAGCGCGCTACTTTTCAGACTCGTTAGCAGTGAGGTCGCCGTTACACATATATTTTTTTTTACCCTGTATGTAAAGAAGATTAAAATTTTAACTATTGAATTAAATAACATGTTATGTAAGAATATTGATATGGATTACATGGAATGTGTATTTTATAAGCCGCGATTTCGTTTAAAGAAGTTTAAACAATCATTTATATCAGTTTTAGCGTTTATCTTTTTCGATTCGATTCGTTTACATGTTTCATTACTTTATATTTTGATAAATATAATGTTTCTTGCGGGTAATTATATCGATCCGTTCCATTTTGGTTCTAAAGGACTTCACCAATTTTGAAGAGTGTAAAATGGTAAAGACAACCTTTTAATGTTTAGTATATACAGTAAGTTTCTATAATTCGTAACAGTTAATTTCAACAAAAATGTCAAATGAAGGTTGATATAGAAATGAAGTCTACATGAATTCCTGATAAATTTTAATTGATTCCTAACTTTGTTAAACTTTCTAGAGATGGCGCAAAATTGATTATAATTTACACATGGAAGTTCTCCATTAGCATGCGTTAGTCGTAAGAGATGGATATCATTTCAACTTGATATATTTTAAATTGAATATGACCCTAATAAACTTAAACGTTCTTAAAATGTATAAAAATCAATAGTTGTGAGACAAGACTAAATAAGTTCTCAAGTTTGTTGATACCATGCCTTTGTCAATTTTGTTTGAAAATATTTTTTCAAATGGCAGTTTTTCTCTATTGTTGTATCTGATTCCAAGCTTATTATTGATTATCACAAATGTTACAAACATACGTATAATAATTGTACACCTCAACAGCTGTTTGACATATACTGCCAGCCGTTGGGGGGGGGGTGGTTGCTACCAATAAGATATTCAATAAAAGCATTTAATTTAAATATATACATAAAATTTAAAAATATTTTCCATCTTTTTATAATTGAACCTTGGCGCCACCATGCTCTAGTCAGATATTAAACAAATATACACAGCCTGATTAATATATTAATACAATACCAAAACTTTCAATAAATTTTTCACAAAAATACCACAGTTTTACGTAAAACGGTGAATTACGTGAAAGAAATTACGTGTGAATTACATTCCCCGTGGGCTATACATCTGCCAACAAATAAACCATAAATTCTCATTACGGTAATTTTATTACGGCCATATACCAAATCAGGTTCTTATTATAACGAAAAACTTTCAGCAACTATTTGTTCCGAGAAAATGTTAAAATGATTTTTATGAATTATTCAATTAACGGCATGCAGTTCATTTTTTTGTGGAGCCCACATAAATTATAATAAACCATAGCCTTATTTATTAAACAATATTAATTCCTAATGCGCCTAAAATAAGGTTAATTACAAAAATTACACCTACGTACGAGGAGCGTATTGACTAATATGTATATATAGAACAATACATGACAGAAAAAAAATTGATATACTGTCATTTTTAATATAAACATTCTGAATAGTTCATTTGCTGAAACGCGCTAATCTCAAGAACTGTCATTCGGATTAAACTATTTTTTTTTTGCATTTGACAGCCCAATTATTAGGGAAAGTTGTAATATATTTAACATCACGCTTTTAACCTTAGGAGCCGAACACAGTGGGTGAAACTTCAGCTCAAAGCTATATTTATAGCTACCAAAACTGTGATATATTAACGCCGCTGACAGAAATATTGCACGAACAGATTAGGTCGACTATGGATTTTTTTAACCATTCCAACTAAGCTGAAACGCTTGTGCTAGGATATGGGAAGCCACAATAGTCGAAAGGCGGGCTTCGAACTCACGACTTCATTATCGATAGTCTTTAATCCGTACCCTAAACTATAGGCTATCGGCGCTTCAGTTACCAGAACCTCATACAATAAAGGAGAGAAGTTGATATATTCTTATGAACGGTGTGTTGCCTCTTTTCGTTCCACTTTCCCAGAAGGGGAGTTATGCTTTTCACATGTGTATGCATGTATACATGTTTGTACATATGTGGCTGTATGTATGCACATATATTACGTGTTATACCTCTCTCCTGTAGTCTAAACCACTTGACTGATTTTGAAGAGTCACATAATTGTGGGTTCGATTCCCATCCGGGACAAACATTTGTGTGCATGAACTTATCTGTTTGTCTGAGTGTAATTATCTATAGATGTATGTATTTAGTTACAAAAGAATGTAATAATATATGTAGTATATCAGTTATCTGGTTTCCATAGCACAAGCTCCGCTTAGTTTGAGATCAGATGGCCGTGTGTGAATAATGCCCCAGAATATTATATTATTCGTATTCTTTCTCGGATTGTCATAGAAATGATACAGTCAGTCTGGTTCTTTGTTTTTCTTTCTTACATTAACTATTACTTGTTATCTCATCTTCTCAGTCCGTTATATATATAGATCAATCAATATAATATGCGTATTGTATAAAATTAATGTTCCGAATTTAACCGCGTATTGATAACAATAATTTCAATCCTTGTCATATCAGTGTCATGGATACTTTATTACAGCTTTTAACGATATAAAGCATTACAAATTTACGAATTATTTTAATGTGACAAATTCGAATGGAATCAGAATGAATGCCATAATTACGCATTTCATTAATTAACGTTCTGATTAATCAAAATAAGTATTAAAATAATGTTATGATTTTTTTTTTACTAAAGAACCAAACAGTCAACCAACTTACCAAAGTTATATCCGAATCATTTCATCATCGTACCCACTATATGCCTCCCCCCTCAAATCACCATTAAGTTCTGTCACCTGCCGCCCTCATCCAGTCCAGTACATTCCTTGACCAGATCATCGGTCCATCTTTGGGAGGCCTACCAACGCTGCATCTTTACTTACAGAACTTTTTTGACCCATCCGAAAGATTTTTTAACCCCGTGAGTCCTGATCTGAACTTTTTAACATATTGGACTATTTAATTTTATTGTAATATCATGATGAACGCATTTATTTTATAAACATAAACATTATATAATTTTATTCAGAAAAGAAATAAATGAAAATAAGATTGATTAAGACAAACAAACATAAGTCTAATTTAAATTCCATTTAATTTAAAAGTTTAATGATGAGTCAGACTCGTCATCTGTAACTTTGTTTATTTATATCGATGACGTGTCTCACTCGTCAAATGTACCTAAAGGGTTAAGTGCCCATACAAATTATTAATGCGCATATACGAGTACATGCATAAAATGTTTTTTTTGGTAAATCCACATAACTCTCATGCTGGCTGGCTGTAATAAGAATTTATAGGCAATTTTTGCGGGAAACATAAGTTATATATCTTTTCTTTGCAACAGCATTTTAATATTCTTATTTCGAATTGTTTTCCCTCTGATCTTGGGATATCAGTGAAAAATTCTACGGTTAGTTGTAATTTCATTCGAAGTACGTATTCATCCTTAAAAATAGAGAGAAGTTTGGTATAGACGTATTATTTTTTTTTTATATAACAAGGTGGCAAACGAGCAAGCGATCACCTAAGTGACCGCTACCCATAGACATCTGCAATAGGCATTTGCGAGTTGCAGATGCGTTGCCTACATTTTATAGATAGTGGAGGGGATAGACAGAAAATTGAACATTTCCTTCTCTTATCCATCCTCCTCCCCATCAAATCCTCTTTCCCTTCCTACCCTTTCTTTATTAGAAAAGTGTGGGAAGGGAAAGGAGACTGAAACTGGGCCTCCGACACCTCACTCATCAGACGAAACGCAGAATAAATTCTACTTGAGGTGGTGGTGTTGGACCGGTCGAGCGGGCCATTCGTGCAACGGATGTTGTTGTTGCGGATTCTACCACTGTCATTAATTATTATTTTTTAATTCTGTGTGTCTTATCTGGAATATAACGGCAATAGTCTGGTATAAGATTAACATACAATATTAGTAGAAATTTTAAACTTAAATTTTAAATACTTCAGAATATATGCGTCAACGTTTATTACTTAAAATTGATAAGTGTTCTAACTCAAAATATTCAATCATAAGACGTTTGCACATATCTCTTCTACGCTCGTACCAATTTAAAGTACAGAGACATCAAAAGAAAAAGAATGATCAAATAAAAAAAAATTAAAGTTTATAAATATTTTTCAAAGGAATAAAAAGTGAGTTCTATATAGCGTTCTCGGTACAGACTCGGCTCATTTGTGAATATTAAATTTCACAACATCAGTCGATTTTACCCCTGCCAGTGAAAAAGCAGCTCTTTATTAACTCGAAATCTTATTATTGAATGAAGACTTTCAAAATCGTATACTTAAGACATTTTACACATCGAAAAAAATATCAGTGAAGCTTTTAGTGAGCATTTATTACCCGAGCACCATAACATGACATTCTAGTCCAGGGGACCAACCTTTTTAATCAACGGGCGAATTTAAATTATTTTTTTTTTGCGGGCCGATTATCAAGTAATACTTGTAATAAACATTAGAATAAAAAATATAAAATTAAAAAGTAAAGAATTTAAAATTTTTTTTTTATTTTAATTCAAGATAAACACAAATAAGGAAAGAATAGAAAAACGAATTGATTTGAAATTTGTTATGAGAAATTTGGCACTGTTTTTCGATACAAGCTGATCAATATCAGCCGGAATCGTGGAGGCTAACGTACTCAGCTTTCTACTCGTGTATCACTGTCTTGATCGGTGGTAATTTTTCACTAATTTCATGGTTGAAAATAATTCTTCGCACACATACGTTTTTCCGAACAAAGACATCATTTGCTTTGTATTTTTCGTCAAAAGCGGAAATTTCTCAGGGCTCAAATAATATTTATAAAAGTATTCGATGTTTACAGCTTTATCTTTGACGAAAGTGAAAATTTAATCAAATTTCCACTTTTCTTGGAAATGCCTGTGCTCATCCGCAACCTTCCGTTTTTTGTTTACTTTTCCGACATGCTATTATGGATTAAAAATTTGAAAGTTAAAAAAAATTAATTAAAAAAAAACTTTAAATATTACCTTTTCATGAAACACAAGAATTGCTGATATTGCTAGTTACAAGCTTACCAATCTGACTGATTGTGTAACAGATGCAAACACAAATAAGCACAGACGCGGTGCGTTCGTATTGCATGTTTGAACAAGTCGCCTACAAGTGAGTAACTCGTCACAAAAAATTGTTTTAGTTTAGTATGTACTACCATTTTATTGTATTTAATTTTATAACAATATATTGATTGGAGAAAGTCGATAAAATAAATTCAATTTTAAAAATGCTTGGTGGGCCGCATAAACATGTTTAAAGGGCTACAAGCTGCCCGCGGGCCGCGTGTTCACTGATCACGGTTCTAGTCCGATGACATCACACCGCACTAATGCAGTGCAGAAACTAAAGGTACCACCATCACGATTACCATCCATGTACTCTGTATAGAAAAGGAAATAACTTCGGATTAAACGTAACTTTTGTGACGACAAAAAAAAAGATTTCAATAGCTAGCATGTAATGAAAATAAAGACAATATGATGTACAAATACACACACACACACACACACACACACACACACACGCACGCACGCACGCACGCACGCACGCACGCACGCACGCACGC
>DWLR01004897.1:0-11547 GCA_018246295.1 Papilio alexanor hazarajatica | reverse complement strand
GGCACACTCCCCTCCAATGATGCGATCAATGGGGGAGGCCTAAGTCCAGCAGTGGACGATCATAGGCCGAGATGATGCAAAGAGAAAAATGTCAGTAATACTAATAAAAATATATAGTAGGCTCTAAAATTTAACATATAAAAATTCTTTTTTTAAAAGTATAAAACACAGTATGTGTTTCCCTAATTTCCAAATTCATATTTGCTCGAGTTTATTTTCTTTATTAACACACTGTACTTGACTTCAGGTCACTATTATTCTCTACTACATGTGTAAACTAAATTCTTACAACCGTCTTTCTCACGCTGTTCTTACTAATTAAGTTAGTATATGTAAATATAGTTTCTAAATTAGCGCACCGTGTATTCAAGCGACTGGAGAAAAATTTGTACACAAAAAAATGTATTTAAATGGGACGTAAATTAAAAATGTGTGTAGACACATTTATATGTAGTATTAGTATTATATCTACTAATGTTTAAAATAAGTAGTAAATCAGATAATATAATTCAGTGAACACAAATATTTACGTAACTAATTTAATGAATACAACGGTGTACGGCTACGCGAAACTTTATAATTTGTTTTACGTTAGTTAACCTGTCAAATTAGTATAATTAAAATCATTCCAATGAAATGGTGCAGACAAAAAATGGAAGAGATAAAATAAAATACCCTGCTTCATGTAAATAAATTGCCCTTGTTTGTTTCTTTTATATAAAAATAACATGGAATCGCATCTTCTATTAATATTTTCTCAAACCCTTTAGATGTTTACAAATAGGTCCGTCGAGATTCCCACTTAGTGAAATTGTTTTGATATTTTTTAATCACGTGTCTTGCTCAACATAATCGGTAGCTTACAACGATGATTGATATGTAATATAAGCTACCAAACATTTGCAGGAATCGAGAGCTCTGGCTTATCTAACTCATCAGCTTTTGACACGTAACAACAGATCAAGTTACTGGAAAGCGGGCACGAACATCCAAAGTGGCTTCTTACGGTAGATACATCATTCATCTGTCATGTCATCATAACTTTTATTAATTTTAAAGCATCACGGCCTCAAGTTAAGTTTTCAATTGGGACTAAAGTATATTATTTAGTCGTTTATAAGTAATATTTTGAGTGAAGTAATGTATACGTTGGTCCAAATAAATAGCTATAAATTGTAAAGACAAAGGTTTACTATCAAAGGGTTACTTTTAAGCTACAATTCGTAAATTATAAAATACGTATTTGCGAAAGCCAACTTTTTCTCTCATTATCTAGTAAAATTCCATATCCATATTATTATACAACACAATAAAAACAATATATCCGAAGAAAATACAAAATAGCGTAATGGCCGCCTTTTATAGTAAGTGATGTTTCTTCGTTTACAATGTCTTGACTTGATATAATTAGTTTGTAATCACTCTGAACTAAATTCCTTTTTAAAAGTTTATTATAGAAATTACTAAGGTTTAGTTTTCGTAACTAGGTTTTGTTATAAAATAGGTTACCAAGAGGGTAACATTTTACATTGAAAATCATTACAAAGCCAATGAACCCATTTAAAAAAAAAATTATACATTTTCTTAATAAGTATGGCTCTGTATAAGTCGTATTACAATGAATAAATTTAGGTTGATACAACAAGGCGATGACGTCTGCAATGATACGATAATATCTCTTTATAAATACATTTTGCTAATTGTATATTTAAACATAAACAAACGTTATGAAATCTCAATACAAAAACTGCACTATTCCACAACTTAGTTGTGTAGAATAGAAACGTGCTTTTTAATATATAACTGCTGAAATGTATAAATAACAAACATTTTTTTGTCATTTTAATGGATCAAACTAACCTAAACTAATCTTTATTTTGTTAGTGAAAATTAAAAAAAAGCAATATAATTTTCCATTGCATTTGGATTACGGATATACGTAATACAATATTTTTGTAGAGATTTTCAATTAGTAATTAAGTCTCTGCTTACGTCTCGTCTCGTCAACGTCTCTATGTTGAATTCAAATAATTAATTTGAAACTAGTTATTCACTTTATTTCTAGGCATTCTCCTCAGTGATGGTAAGTTGTAAACATAACATCACTTAACAGGACTTCATTAATTTTACGAATGCTTAAGCAACATACTAAACACGCGTTATATACGGATAATGCCTCACGAGCAGCTATTTTTTACATCGTTATCCTTTACTAATCATGCCTTAATACGGCACATTCAAGCCTTGGGAGGCAGCTATTTAGGTTTTTGAATAAGGATTCGTAGTAAAGATAATTAATGGAATTAGAGCGTGGTCTGAGAATTTTGTACTTTTTATTAGTCAAGTGAAAAATGCTTTCATTTGAAATGTTAAAGAAATAACCATCTATACTAGTGTTATAAATACTATCAAACTAGTAATACAGGCTGCATTTTCAGTGCGCCCGTACTAAAGGGCGATCACATATCTATAAACATAATTATTTAATATACCTAAACCTTCAAACAAGTAGCCTTTGTTATTTTATTCGTTTATTTAGTCTGTCATGATATTTTCCAAACTTATTAAATAAATTCAATGAATACAACAACATCCACTACATGCCACTTTTTTATTTAAATATTTTTTCGCTTTCTACGAGAAAATGAAGCATTTGTAAATTTTCATTTCTTTACTTAGAAATTCGGTTCGCAACCAACGCAGTCTCGGAAACGACAACTGGGCAATCGATGAACGCAATGCGTTTCCGCGACCGACCGGGAAGTCGACTCTCTCGGATTGGATCTGTTACGATACAGGACAAAGACCTAACTGTCATTTCCTTTAGCGGTCGCGCTCTGGACTAAGTGTTAGAGGAAAGTTGTCCGCGAACGTTCATATAAATGCGTGAACTTGATAATTCTGAACACTTTTCCGTGCGCCATTGAGTTGACAACTTTTCTTTTCGCAATACTCGATTTTTCTTACAATAATATTATGTTATTGTAGTTCAGTCCCTGTGGAAATTTATATTTTTTATATATCTGTATATTTTGTTCTTATCCAAAATGGCATTGAGACAGCTTTTGGTGAGTAATCAGCTAAATGTGATAAAGTAATAAGCGAAAATTTTCTCTGAGATTTTTTAATCATAAAAGGAAAAATTTAATTTTTTTTGTAATTGTTTGAAAGAGAAATTTAATTATTTTGGTCTTATGTGTGTCTATCTATATGTATGTGTCCCAATCGGTATAAATATAAAGTTCCAAAGCAAATCTTCAAATTCAAAAGAGCTGGAATACCTTCTTAATTCAATAAGTATAATATTTGTTTCAATATGCGGCATATTATAATTATTCTACTAATTGATTAAACACCTTTTACAGATCGTCGTTGCTTTTGCTTCACTGGTATATAGCATTGAAACAGACGACATTGAACATAAGAAGAGAGGTGCTGGAAAGACGACAGGAGTGAACACTATCCCGACTGGAATCCAGAAGCCGGATTATACTTATACTATTTATACTCAAAACCCGAATACGCAAAGCAGCTCCTCGAGTCAAAGTTACCACGCTCAAGTCCCTAACTCTTTTTATCCAAATCAGGCCAGTAGCCAGTATGACACTCCTATTTCCTCTAACGAAAGAAGTCATTCAAACTCACCTCAAGCAAATACTCCACACCAAAGTCCAGCACAATTTGTCCCTTTGAATTTCGTTCCGAATCCAGGATATCAAGCCAAGTATCAAATCGTACCAGCTAAATCAGCTAATGGTATTCAACTAGCCCTCGTCCAACCGTCTTCAGGGTATTCCCCGCAAAATTTACACGTATCCCAACCAGCATTTTATCCTCAACCTACAAACTCAATAAATCCACACAACAATCAGTTAGTAAGTTCAGTATTCCCACACGGACATTTCAACTTCCCAACGAATTATCAACCGTTCTCATTAGGCTCGCCTTATCTGTCTCAATCGCCTACTATTCTTCTTCCACAATTTAACCATCCATTTTATAATAACCTTTATTCTAGTCCAGGTCAAAACTTTTACTACCCCACGAATGTCCCACCTAAATACGGCTACACTCAAAGTTCTTCGGCTACGAGTTCAAGTGAATATGAAAAGTTACAAGGACCTGTTTCACAAAGTAATTCAAAAGAAAATGACATTGTCTCACAAAATAGCGAAGCGATTCACGTTGATTCTGGTTACAAAAATGCGTACACATCAGGTCGGAGCCCAACGTACACCAAATTGACATAATATTAGGATAAGTTATTAAGCTTTGGTTGTTTAAATTGTGTTTAAATATAACAATAATATTTTAATCTTAGCTATTGTTATTATTTATCAATTAACTATTTAATGTATCTTTGAGGCTAAGTCATATAAGCGATGCATGTTAATTATTTTTATTAAATAAATGTTACCATTTTAACAATGCATTTTATTGCTAAAATAAAATGTGACAATGTTATAACTTGTGAAGTAGTATTTTAGTGGCCCTTGACAAGCAGACTTGGTTTTGTAGGGGAACAGTACAGAGATAAAATAAAAACAATTTTCACACTCCTCCCACAGATACGTAAATTTCTCTACGTCCAACGAATATACTGTAAAAGGAATAACTAATCGAGCCCATCTATTCTTCCCTAAGGCTTTATTTTACGCCTTTCACTATATACAGTGATTATTTCATTATTATTCAGTGATAATTTTACTTTTTATGTCTATAGCGATTTGAATGATGAAAATACGGTTTTTATTTTTAAATTTATCTATTGGTATCATATTTTTAAAAACGTGAATTTTCACAAAAAAAAATAGTTATTATTTTTAGAGCGCCATCTCTTAGCAATTGCTATCAATTAATCATTTAACAACAATGCAAAATCTCACTGATATTTCCTTTGACAGTAGGCTAGATATTATTTTAATTCTAAATATGACAGACTATACGATGACAGCTGATAACGACGAACGAAGTTCGGTCTACAGCTAGTGTAGATAACGACATGATTTTATTTTAATTTTAATGCATGACTCGAAAAGACCTGCCTCTTAAAATAAAAGGAACAGTAATTATACTATATTTTACAGGAAAATACTACAACAATTACCAATTTCAAAAACTTGTTTGGTAGCATATTCTACATTTTAAAGTAGACGTTATGACCAATAAATTAAAATATACAGTGATGTTTAGAATAACACAACTTATGAAAATGTGTAGACATAATAGGATCAAGCATGTGTAAGAAGAGAATGTGTGTACAATTATCAAAATTACTTTTGTGTGTTATATTATTATTGAAATTAAAAATAACTTTCTATTGCTGTAATATTAAGTATGTCTGTTGATAATAAAGAGGTCTATAATGGTCACTGTATCGTAATTAAAATAATTATGAAAATTTTAATTTTAGCAAAGTGAATTAACATCTAAAAATATATCAATATTATAAAATATAATTAAACTTTTGCGATGATACCTAATTCTAATTCAAAATGATTTTCAATTTTCTAATCTCTTCTCGCCTTTACAGATTAGCTTGATTATTTTCCGAATATAATAATATATTTAAAAAAAATGCCATAATTTTATTGGTTATCTTAAGATATGCATAACGTCTTTTTTACTTATTGTTTTGTATTTCAATAGGTGATTTCCGCTGCCTATTTAAATCTATAATCATAAGACGACTTGTGGATGCATTGCCTGTCTTTTTGTAGCAAAATGGAGGAGAGTAGAAACGGAACTGGGGAGGAGGAAGAAACCATCATTTATCACACCACAAAAACTAATTTTTCAGTTGAAAAGTAGAATGTAAATACCTCTACTCTAAGCCGATTTAAGCTGAAGGATGACTGTTTTCTTCTTCAATTTATTTTTATTCTAGAAAAACTTGAAATCGTGATCTGTAGACTTTATTCTCGTGCAATTTTATATAATGCGCCGTCAAGGCGTTATTAATTACATAAGATGTCGTAATTTATATCCACATCAACACAATTTCTGGGATTGCTTCGGTGAAAGGAATCGCCTGCGTACTTAACTAATTGCCACTTTTATTCGTATCACTCTTGAGAAGAGCAATCATACGCACATTTATATAAATACTATCACTATACAGGCTGATTCTGAAATTCCGCACATATTATATTTTATTAAAAATCGTTCATAGTTTGAATTTTATTATATATATTTTATTTTATATTATATATTTTAATACGGAAATATGAAGTCGTATTAGTCCCAAACGCCTGGATCCTCTGGGGTAATGATAGATTTAAAAAGGAATGCACCGTATTTAACCGTATTTTATTTACTTTATTTAATATTAATAAAATAAATTGGAGCGTAGCTGACATAGAGGTTAGTAGGCTTAAAGCACTTTTAGTCTTTTTTAATGTGTCACCGATAAATACAAGGGCATTGATGTTTATCATTTATTTATTTTGAAATAGTACATTCTCTGCTTATTTTTTTCTAACGCTATTTTTACTGAGAACACGTTAATGCACCTGTTGTTCCAGTGGTGATGATAATTATGAAATATTGCGGTGTTATGGAACACTCTATATATTTACTCGTTTAACTTTTCTACTATCGTTTAACGTTCTAATTCAACCGGTTTGCTCTTCGCGAGAATAAATCTATACTATGATAATATAGATTGCTTTCGTATAATAAACGTTATGGTTTATTGTGACATATCTTATATTGAAGTTCCAATTTTTCATTGCGTAAGGCATTTCATTTTCAGATTCAATTCGATATATCAATTTGTAAATGATGCAACCAACAAACAAAGAGACTTTGCCATAATTGATATAACATTATGATTGAAAAATAGGATGGATCTGGGTATTATTTCTTGATAGTGGGAGATGTAAAATAATCGTTTATCTTATTTTAGGAAGTGATTAACATAGGAATGCGAAGAACATCTCAGTAAAATGTAGCAAATATATGTTTTATCTGATGTTAAATATGACGTAATACTTACGTTTAAGTACAGTAGGTACAGTGTGTAAATCAGTGCAATATACAACAAAAAAATACGTTCTGGAGTTCAAACGAAACAACTCAAGGAAACATTGGTGGTTGTTTTATTTTTATTAAGCAACAGTTTGTAAAACAGGTCAAAATGTATGATGCGGTAAGAATATTCGTGAGAAGGATTTACAGTTACGATTATATTTTATCATTACATAAAAGTGAATTCATTTGTGCATCAAGTAATGGATTAAGGCCGGCGGAGGGTCGGCCGGGTTGTTTCGCCATTGTTTCAAATAACCGAGCGTGAACTTTGATTAAGGTGTGTTAATTCGAGTTGAATAACAAATAGAAATTTTCACTTCCGGGTTTTGTAGCATTGGCTGCAAACTATCGCTTCACAAGTAACAATTCGACACAATGTGCCCCAGTAGTTGTAAACATTAGCCAGGATTGATAAGAGATATAGACCATATAATTCGTCGACATTTGTTTGAATTTTTACAAAATTTACTCTTATTTTTTAGGTCTTTCTATCTTTTTATTTAGGGATTAATTAATTTGGATTTAAGAGAATCCATATTTATTACATCCCCTCAATTTCGAAAGCTCTATAGAATATAAAGAAGCTCTGAAGAAGAAGCTAAATAACTTAAGCTTATATATATATTTTTTATAAAATATAATGGATAAATACAAACACGAACAACTGTTTTTATTACGTTAAAACCTTATAATATGAAATGGAAAAAACGCAGCTTAAAAGTTTAAATAAATATAAAAATATTCTTTTTAATGTCCTCCAGAAGAAGCTTTAAGTTGTTTTAGTTTGGTTAGGATGTGGAGTTCCAGTCATGCGATGTCTGAATTGCAAAAGATTGCAGAAATGAAAACAGGTAATGTTTCCGTGTCTGTAAAGATGATCTCTTCATACAATGTATTAACATAATGAATAATGCACGATATCTAAATAGGTAGGTCTTCTATTTCCCAATCTGGTATTATGGGACTAAACACTGAACGGGAGACGAAATGCCGATGACTGTTTTTAGAAGCTATTTTTATGATACGAGGTAATCAACTGAACTAATTACATTGCTTCAAATAAACTATGAAGGAAATACAGGCTAAATTAAACTTATAAATTTTTAAAAATAACAAAAATTGTTTACAATAGTTAGGAAATGTACTTAATTTATAAAAACTAGTCTCAAAAAATTTTGTATTCGTGTATAAGATAGTTTTAAGGCTTGTGTTAGCTGCAATTTTAGTTGTGGAATTGTCATCAAAAATGTTCTCACTCACAAAAACAATTTTTAAACAATTACGTATATTATACGTACGCATCAACTATGGGAAAAGACACCCATCAGGGCCCCTTGTTTTAAATATATTGCGAGGCAAATACTTGCTTAAATATTTTAACCAATAAATTCAAGATGAGCATCCGCCTCATGTAAGAACCTGCTCCAGGCGTGAAACATCGTTTGTACTATTTTGTGCCCTAGAGGCGTTCTATCTCTTAAATTGGATGGACAGTAAGTGCCGTCTACCGTCTTCTGCCAATCACTTCACAGACATACCGTAATCAAACATTCACGCCATGGATAAAAGCGAGCTAATTTATTGTGATTTTACAAATGGATCCTTTAAGTGTGCAAAAGTCGTTATGTATATTTAAATAAACGTTTACTTGTAAATGTTGCGTGAGAATATTTTAATATTTTTAAGTAAGTATAAAATATACTTTCTACCATGTTTATGTCAAGTCGAAATTAAACTAAATATTGCCTATTGCCTAATGTATCATATTTTTTTAAACTAAAATAAATCTTTTAATTTCACAAAAGAAAACCATTAACCATGCTGCTGACAGATGCCACTTCAGACAAAAACTTGTTAGACATGGATATGTAGGTAAAATTTGAACCACTATTTGAGGTCAGATCATTAATTATGTAACCAGGTGAATGGGAATTCTGTACCAACAAATAGAAGCCGCATTGGGCAGGCCTTTTGTGTCTAATACTCCAACGAACTTAGCCTTTTAAAGGTGCTTTAGAATGGAGTCAGTGTCTGGAAGAGATGCCTGTATAGCTGAACGCTGAAGAACGCCAGAGTAAGAAATACTGTGTTGTAGTCTTTGTCAGTTTAGGTTTCCGTAAGCATTTCCTTACTTAATCCAAAAGGCAGTTTTTACAAACCATTATTTCTGCTCAATTTAAATTAGATAAAGAGATTTGTCTGAAGCAAGAGAAGACTTTGTAAACTGAACTTCCAATATGCAGATAGTAAAATAGAATGAGACGTATAGATTGATTGATGTCAATATGTAAATGGTTTATGTTCATAAATTGAAATATGTTACTTCTACGTACCTATATATGGGTGGCTTTTGAATATGTTAATGTAATATTTTATCAAAGTACATTTTATTCATTTCTCATTATTCTATGCTTCTATGTAGACTGATTATATCTATGATTTGTTATTTGCACCTACTTGGCTTATTTCGTAAGTCGCCTACACCATTGCGTGCGAATGTATGGGGACCACGCGAAAGCGATGTTGGATGTAATTATAGACCATCACACTAACAGTGTCGTTATAAAAATATTTCGATAATTTTATATACATAGATATTATTACAACGTTATGCAATAAAGAAAAGAGAATCGCGTTGATTAAAGTATTTCATTGTAAATAGCAGTTGGTGGTTAGTTGGTTTATTTATGGTTATGGTTATTATTTATGGTTTATTTTTAATTGAACTTCAGATAAATATTTGTTTTACAGTGTGCTTTTTAATTGTATGCATTTTAAGTAAGGTTGAGATATATTTTGCGTAAGGTTTAGACATGTTGTAGACATTTTTGATTCCATCTTTGCATCAGCTTATAAATCTCTTCTATACCAAAAAGTGACTTTACTTTTTAAAACACGAGGCAAATATTGAGCGAACGTTTACTCGATGTTAATTAATATATCAAAATCAGAAAACCTGGACAGGCGTTGTGATTTTTGTGTGGAAAGTATAAGCTTTTAGCTTAGCTTAGCTTACTTTTCATATTATATGGAGTAGCGGTATTTCTCCTGACAAACCATTCGTACAACTGGCTCCACCACTGTTACACTGGTGGACATACAACTTATAGACATCTTACCATCAGACCGACTTTTCTTTCGTCCAATTGCTTATTACTATATTAACGTGGCCTATTAATTTATTTTGTAATTTATAACGCTTTCGTAATTTTTACTTTAGAAAATTTCCTTTTTTCTATTACCTATTAATAATACCCTAAAAATAGCCTATGTGGAATTTCAGTCCAATATGTACATATTGTTAATGTTAATATTTAATAGATAACTGTTCTAAGACATTCAAAATTCAATGATTTAATTAATTGCCAAAAAAGTTTCAATGTTTTGTTACTCAAATGTAATAAATATTTGTAAGACATTTGCGAGTATCACTTCAAGACATTTTTAAGTTCTAATTATTTACTTTCATACGCACTTACATATTTTTTTTCTTCTCATTTCATCTTCTTGGTCAGATCGCAGGTCTATTTTGAGTGGGGCCTATTTTCACCTCATCGTCTAGTTCTCGGCTACAGTGTCTGAATGTTTTGCCACCATCAACTAGCTCTTCCACGACGTTCTGCTGCGGATCACATCATTACTGATAGTTAATATATGTTATCATTTTACGTCATTATCAACTGCATAGGACATGGTTGGTTGGTTAGCTCGCATTGTTTAGAAAGTGAACAAGTGAAATCGATTGGACCAGACAGGTCCAATGCAATCTCACTTTGCAATAATCCGGAAAGGGTCTTTGTGATTTCATAGATTGTACTATATACAAAATTATTTATTTTTTTAAGTAGATATTAGTAAGATATTTAACGAAGTGTGATAAAAATACTTACACGAGTAGAATCTGTTTTTGCAATAACTTGGTTATGTGCCTACTTCTGGTGACCTGGCAGGTTTTAATTGTCTACCAATAATATAGTCTAGCAAGCAAGAATTAGAATAGTTAGTTGTTGCCAGCCTTTTTGTTGTAATGATAATAAAAACTGAGAGGCAAATAAGCTATGCGTAGGGAATATACCACATTTATCGGACAAGCAGAAGTGTAATACTTTACTCGCATATTCTGTGAGATCATAGTGACTACTGCAGTTCTTACATGCACATTAGTGTAACATCTGCCAATGTTATTGGCCGTATGACTGCTATTATTATGTCCGTCCTTAAACTGCAATTTTAAGGACGTACCTGAATCTTAAACAGTCCAGGTCTACATTTTACTAAAAATAAATAAAAAAATAAATTTAAGTAGTTCGACGTTTCGAGAGACTCTTGGTTTCGATCTTATTTTAATGATAGATAATTACACTTTTGACGATTGCTGCCATAATTGCCATACGTAACTACAAAACAAAAGAAGGATGTACCGAGTCGACGTCGTGAAGTATACTACTCTGTGTAAAAAGTATCGGGAATATGTCAATAAAAAGACCCGCGTAAAAGAGGTCGTTCTAATTTTTT
>DWLR01004896.1:0-11550 GCA_018246295.1 Papilio alexanor hazarajatica | reverse complement strand
AGCACTAACTTTTGGAGTTTTATTCAATATTGTAATTTTTTCAAGGTGGTCTCAAACTTTTGGCCGGCAGTGTACTTAGTTTTAGCAAATACCTATTGGACATGCTGTAAATCAAATAAGTGAATATGGAAATAGTGTGATCTGGTTAGCACGGCCGAGCATCAATTTGTGTCGAGTATGTAATATCTACAAACAATCTTAATTCAGAATAGTTAACTGCGAGCTGGCGATGCCAGCGCCGTCGTGCAGAGCGGCGTGCGTTACACATTACGGCCGGACTGGCGCGTGCGCGACCCAAATTAAACTTGTTTGGCATGATGTAATTGATCAGAGAAACATGACCTTGGTCCGCTACTAACAGTGAAATCATTAAGTACTTGCGGTAACATTGCATCTGACATTCTGCTCGATTGCACCTGAATATGGTAAAATACGGCCTCACAGGCAGCCCCTTATCACATATACGGCGGAGAACGGCTCGAATTAAGGGCTTCATTCTGTAACCTATTTTCAAGAAGTGTTGTAATAACACATATTATGTCAACAATTCCTTCGCTTCTTTTTGTTTTTATTCGTTAGGGACGTGACACAATCGAACGTTTACATGCCGCAGCAATAAGTCATTTCCGTCGAGCGATAATAAAAGTAATGAGATGATATCGCAGCAGTTGCAGTAATACCGGCAATTGTAATAAGTCACTAGGCGTCGGCAATATTGATAACACACATTTGCGACACGGTGATAAACGTGCGCCTATCGTACCTTCGTCCCCATCCTCGCCCATTTAAGTATTTAGCTGGAAAGCGTGTAACGACAGAATTTACTATTTTAAAATATTAGCCCTCGTTTCTCATTGCATTGCATGTTACTTGTAACTGACACAGAAAATTGAGCTCGAATCGTGTCCTCGGGTCCTACTCTCTGAACACTTTGTTAATCTCTAGTTGATCGACAATTAAACATTATCTGACCGATGAATAAAGTGCGATTAACTGTGCAATTCTTGTATATTTATTTTCTGTATCTCGTGTACACCTCTAATAATTTGGATCAAATAATGTTTTTGGATAGAGTTTAATTTTTTAAGTAAAACAATATCGCGACTTTGCTGAAAAAAAAAATTAATTTTTTAAAGAATTAATAACTCCGAGTAACAGAAGTAATTTTTGTCATATAACGCCAACTTTTATGTTATACTCCAGGTATTTCCAATCTTTTACAGTCCGCGGAGCATTTACAAATTAAGAATTTTGTCTCGGCGCCCTGACCACCTAGCTTGCTAGTCGAAATAGATAGGTACAGCTGAAAAAAATTGGGAAAATGATACTAGTTAAATAGATGGGCATAAAAATTAAAACATTAAAGATTTCCTCACGGCTCTCCTTTGTACTTTCTATGGAGCACCAGGGCGCACACTTTGGAAACCCCTGTTATAATCAATAAATACAAGTGGGGCAAGGCACTGACTGTACAATCTGCTCATTGTTGTCTATTATTGACTGTAAAACATGAAGAATATTACTTAAGAGCCCATGAATTACTCTTAAAATTATACCATACATACGCCGATGACTAAATTGTATTTTTGCGTCCTCGGCGCGTAAAGTGTGGATTACACAAGATTACGCATCAAGCAAAGGAACTGGTGAAAGGTACGAAATATACAACTTAAAAATTTAGAACATGTAACTCCTGCAGCGGCAACGGCAGAATAGTGTTTATTTAATGTTTTATCATGTGTGACATGCGGTCCGTCTGTGTGGCGCAGGGCTACGCGCCGCTTTACAACGCGTTCGAGCAGTTCTTCTCGCGCTACGTGTACCGGCGCGTGCGGCACTGCTTCAACCGGCCCATCTGCTCAGCGCCCGGCGCCGAGCTCACCCTCAAGGAGCGACGCACCGACGACTACAACTGGTCCTTTCAGTGAGTGCACAGTGTACACAGTATCGCCCTCACCGAACGCCGGCGCTGACGGAGCCTCTCGTTCGGCTCCCTTAGTCGCGTCATTGCGGTGTTATTTTTGTCAGGTTCACGGGGACGGAGCGTCGCTGCATCAACCTCGGCTCCTACAACTACCTGGGCTTTGCGGAGCCGACGGGCCCATGCGCTGACGCCGCGGCCGAGGCTACGCGCCGCTACGGACTGGCGCTGGCGTCGTCGCGCGCTGAGCTGGGCTCCTGTCCGCTGCATAAAGAGTTGGAGGAGACCACGGCGCGCTTCCTCGGCGTCGAGGTATCGTCATTTTATATTATTTGTTTTATATATATCTACATAATTAAAGACAGTGTATAGTACAGTTTTGACAGTGGTAGAGCCCATAACAACAACATCTGTTGCAAGAATGTCCCATTTCGACCGGTGAAATAGCACGGCCTCGCAGAAGACAGGCGTGAAGTAGAAGTATTCTCGATTTCGTTTGATGAGTGAGATGCTGGACGCTTAATTTTAGGCATCTTTCTTAGGCAGGGAAGGAATAGAGGATTTAACTGGGAAGGAGATGGATAGGAGAAGGAAATGTCCATTTGATAACGTTGAACGCAACCATATGCAGCAATAGATGTTTTTGTCTATGATCTGTCATCCGGTTTTTTGTTATTTGTTCTTTTTTCTCAGCTTTCAATTCTAATGTTACTACCGCTGTACAATACATCTGAGAGAATCAAGTTCGTTTCCGCGTTTTGAGCATTTTCTTATGCGGCCTTATGAAGATAAAACGCAGGTTTTTGTTCTTTTTTCTCACTGTTAAAAACGTGTCATGCCTTTGTAGTGGTATTAAATAAGTAGTTTGAAGATAATCGATAGCGCGATCGTTCAACATTTGGCTCGCCAGGCGGCTATAGTGTTCGGCATGGGGTTCGGGACCAACTCGCTGGGCCTGCCGGGCCTGCTGGGGCCGGGCTCGCTGGCGCTCAGCGACGAGAACAACCACGCCTCGCTGATCCTGGGGCTGCGACTGGCCCGCGCCACCGTGCGCGTTTTCCGCCACAATGACCTGCGCCACCTGGAGCGCCTGGCGCGCGAAGCTATAGCCGAGCGCCGCTGGAGGAAGATCGTTATTGTGAGTCGTCTGTACAACTTTTACCGTTATCAAAATGTTGCATCGTTGCTTAAGCCCTCAAGCGTAGCGTCGACGTTAGTGTGAACAACATCAACATTGTGGGTTTATTCTTTAGAGTCAAGAATTCCAACTGACGTTTCTATACATTTTCGCTGAGATTTCTGCTCAAGCTTTTGATACATATAAGTGGTTTTCGCCCCCAGATTACGATGATAATTAAGAAATGTTAAACAATAGGACATAAATCAATAGATGCTACGCGATGCGTTGCTTTGGCTAAGGATATACAATATTATCAAGGAATAAACTACTAGGTGAGCTATCGACTACGAGCGACTATTTAAAATGTACTAATTTAGTCAGTGAGTAAATGGGGCAAGTGAGTGAGTGGGGCATTGCATTGCAGGTGGTGGAGGGCGTGTACAGCATGGAGGGGTCGATCGTGCCGCTGCAGGGCATCGTGGCGCTCAAGCAGCGGCTGGGGCTGCAGCTGTACCTGGACGAGGCGCACTCGGTGGGCGCAATGGGTGCACACGCGCGCGGCGTCACCGACCACTGCGGCGTGCAGCCCACCGACGTCGACGTGCTCATGGGCACCTTCACCAAGAGCTTCGGCGCCGCGGGTGGCTACATCGCTGGTGAGCGCGTCCTACCCTAGCGACTCTTTGTTTGTACTCACAACATTTGGTCTCATCAACTTGACAACAATACGCTTCTCATTAAAATATCACTATCTATTTCTGACCAAAAAATGAGTACGACCGACAAATTCCAATTGCCGATATGATAGTGTTGCGTTACGGGGCTTGCTATTTGAAGGAAAATCTCATTGACAATATCCGATGTTTTTATTTTATGTTTTTATTTAGAGCATTTAATTTCTAAAATACTGAATGGGATTTCTATTCCCCTGGCATTCCAACGATGCGTCCGAGATAAGCTTTCTCGGACATTCCATTTCTGGAACGTTCAATGCGAGAGAATCAAGTCTACCTTGACTTGAATATTCACCGACTTTAACATCATTTAACTTCATTTATTAACAAACTTTATTTTTGTTGGAGAGTTCTCCGCGCTTTCTCGTTTTTTATATGATAATAAACGTCGTAAACTGATTGTACACTAATGGAAAATTTTAGAGGAACGCAAAGAAAAGGCTTGATTTTTCTTATTGCAATTATGGTGCATACTAGCCAAAAATACTAGTAAATCCAGTAAAAAAAAATATATTTTGGAATATTTCTTTCTCCAATTACGTAATATTGCATCGTTTCATATAGTGAAATAATTTGCTATTTTGGACTCGTTTCAGTGTTTGCACTAACCGCTTGGTTTCTCAAATTACGTGTGAATTGTAATTGCAAATAAATAGAAAATGCTAGACCAAAACGTTACTCAATTCACGGGAGGTGCTACTTTAATTGAAACTGAGCTCACCCACAGACCTGGCCCAAACATTACAAGTATCAAAAGTTTCAAGAGGTATCGGCAGAACAGGGACGGAAAAGGAAAACCTTAGATTTAGATTTTAGTTTTTATTGTCTAACAGATATTACACTATTTGAAATTAATAATATTTTTTAAATAAGGTGATGCGCTAGAGCAAAAAGTAACTATTACTTAAATAGTTTGAATACATGGCTAAGTTTTCGTATATTTAATAATGATAAGCACTATTATAATAAAGTTAAAACAATGATTTCTAGGTTCGGCAAAACTAATAAAATGGCTGCGAGTCCACGGGCACGGGCACACGTACGCGCACGCGCCGTCGCCGCCCGTGTGCGCGCAGATCCTGGCGGCCATGCGCGCGCTGCGCACGCCCGCCGGCCTGCGCCGCGTGCGCACGCTGCGCGACAACACGCACTTCTTCCGCACCAGGTGCGCCACCGACCATCATTTTTTTCATTTAGCGATCACATTGAAACATCAAAATGTTTTCCACATTGCTGGTACTATTTTTGTACACAAATTTTGTATTGTTGTAACACAAACAACATCTATCGATTCCTATTCTTTGTATTTCTTTCATTCTTGTTCTTTTAATTTTGTTTTGCAATATATCTATATTGATATCTATATGTGTGTCTATAAGTAATTGGTTGATAAGTGTTTTTATATTAAACTGTAACAGTTTAACGTTAGTAATGTTTACGATAGTATTTAGATAGTAATTAGCGATGTTGCATATGTGAGGTGAGGTGGTCTCGTGTGCGCAGGCTGCGCGGGATGGGCGTGGTGACGTACGGGCACGCGGACTCGCCCGTCGTGCCCATGCTGGTGTACACGCTCAGCAACATGGCGGCTGTGGTGGAGCGGCTGACGGCGCGCGGCGTGGCCACCGTCGGCGTCGGCTTCCCCGCCACGCCGCTGTACAAGGCGCGCATCAGGTATTCGGCTCGCCCCGCGGCCCGCGGCCCGCCGCCCCGTTGCCGACAGTCACTTAACTTACCATAGGAGTGAGAGTTGATAATGAATCACTCGGGGGATCGACTTCCCGTAGCTTTTCTATTGTAGAAATATTCATGACCGTGTTATTTCTTTGTCGGCGAATGCGTATATTTGAATGAATAAATTTAAGCAGAAATTTTACGTTAAATTATCACGCGGAACGATACAAAATTTTCGTTGATAACGTAAGCATTGTGTGTGCCCAGGTTCTGCCTGTCGGCGGCGCACACGCGCGAGCAGCTGGAGCGCTGTCTGGCCGCCATCGAGGAGGTCGTCGACGAGCTCGGGCTGCGCTACTCGCGCGCGCGCTAGCGCCCGCCGCCCGCGCCCGCCGCGCCCTCAGCGGTCCATTGTAGTAGTAACGGTACAACGGTAACATTCCACGGGTCCGTTTCGGATACTTTGAGTATTAAATGGCCATTCGCTGAACTTTCAATTTTTTTCCACAATCGGGATCGCAAGTTGATGCATGCGAGACATGACAATTCTGAAGTAATACAATCCTTAAATCAATAATAGGAACAATGTTTTAATGTTTTATACATCATTTAATGTTATACGTTTTCTACTCATGATGTTTTATCGTTTTTAGTCAATTGAAAGAAATTGTGTCTTTGTCGCCAGACGTTCCTTGCTATTTGTTATGTTTTTTTTTGTTGTAAGTAGTTAAGATGGAAGCTACCAAAGTGTCGCGGCACGGAGCCATCTGCCGGCGCGCACGCAGCGCGGTGTCTCCGCGCCTTCAAGTACATAGCTTTATTCAATAAATTATTTTGCTACGGTTCACCGCTGTTTCATTTCCTCCATTACACCTCTTCTCACCTCCCCGGCGCACCAACAATAATCATTGTGAGAAAGGGAAGGAAATTTTGATACCGATCCGGTTCAGTGGGAAAGTAATCGCTGGGGATCCAACACCCGGCCCTCGTACTTATGATTAAGTCGGCTGCTACGTGTGCTCCCCGCACTTGGCTCCATCCTGTCACTGGACAGTTATCGCTCTGTGTCGAAGCCACGGGACTCGAAAAGTCAAACCGGAAAAAAGCAGCAGTCACCGTAAAGGTACAATTGATAATGTAAAGAGTTCTCTGAAACCGCAAGCACAAGTTACCAAATAGGTATAGACCGAGTTGTTTACGTAAATGTCGTTGATAGACATTGTTTAACCACTAGCCACCTGCCGGCCGGCCGGCGTGCTTTGTCATCTTAAGATCACACTCTGTGATGAACGTCCACAATATTAAGGAAATAAATAATAATTATAAGAATATTTATTCTTAACTTTTGCTACATTTATTTCATTTCGATACTCAGTAAGAATTGATATTTCCCCGATTTATCTGTTTACTGGCAGATCGCCGGCCGTGGTTGTCGCCAAAAAGCACTGCATTATATCCGATGCTTCGTCATACATCTCCCGTGTCGCGGCGGCGCGCTGGAGGCGCTGTCGGCAGTCGCGAGTGCCGAATGCCGGCCCCGGGAAGTGTGGTCGCGGTCCGCCGTGTCGAGCGTAACGTCGGTCACCTTATCAGTAGACGCGAGTGCGTCAGTTCAGTGCGCGGTGACAACGGGACCGACACTCGCGGCGGGCCGAGCGAGTGCTCATCGCCCGGCTGCGGTCGGCGCTTATCGATGGGCGCCGATAGCGGCGATAAGCGGCGGCCGCAGCGCCCGCTCGCGCACTGTTTCGTCTAATACACGAGATAAAACTTAATAGTCGTTTACAGTAAACCCATCGAGTAATATGATTTAAACGGCTGGAGGTTATCGGAGAGTCGTCGTCGTTTTTATTTCCCACTCGGCTTGTAAATTTGGTAATGCGTGATTTGATAGTGGCGGATAAACATTAGTTTTGTATTATAACTGGTGGTTGTGAAGATGTGCGCGAGGATGTTGTGGGCGTGCGCGGCGCTAGCGGCGGCGGGCGGGCTGCTCGGCGCGCGCTCTGTCACCGTTGTGCAGCTGAGGTTAGTTGCCCATACAATAAGTATCATTTACGACTCCGAGACAATTAAAAGAGAACAATTTTTGTTAATTGCCCATAAATTCTAAGTTGTATACATTTTAACATTAGTCAAACTATGTTTCGTTTCAAAACAACTATCAGATAATAGGATAGTAGTGCAGACATGAGTCATATAAGGCGTTCCACAGCGATGCCACATTTTAAGATAGGAAGTTTTTATCGAAAGGATAATTCAATTTAAAAATAATTCTTGTGCATTCAAAGACTCTCAAAAAAAATCGTCTGCCTGTGCGGAATAATGAACCCGAAAATAAAAAATTAAACATAAGTAAATATTTTACAACACCGATGGAAAGCTTCTCACAAGGATTGTTTTTATAATGTTTTAACAGATTTTGTTTTAAGATTGTTAAATTGTTGTAAAGAAGTGTAATTCCAAATAAATTAAACCTGTTTCCAACAAAGTACCTATTATTTTATTTTTACATGACTGACCGCTGAGTGGTTTCGCTGAAGTAAGAATGGGATGCAGAATATGCAAGCGTGTTGTAGTCATTGCGGCGTGTTGCAGGCTGGAGTACGGCGCGCAGTACGACCTGCCGCTCAACAACACGCTGGAGTACATCTTGGACTTCGCGCCGGTGAGTCGGTCTCCGGTCTTGTAATGCGCCGGTCGTAGCCCAGGACGATGCGATTGATAACTCGCTAGATACAAGAATCGCTACACGCAATAATAACCTTACCGCCCAGTCCATTAAGCCGCCGAAGATAGCCGACTCGAACTGAGGAATTCCTCGACGGTAGCGCGGTCACTGTGGACCACTACCTGAAAATTCGTTCATAAATGTCCCAGTTTTGTTTTGATATTTCCGATTTCATAATTAACATATTTTTCATGATAGACAATATGCGCGCTTCTATTGCTACTCCTTCGAGAATAGTCTATAGGTATAATAAATCTTTCAGTATATTGCCTTTAAATCTTGCGGCGAGACCAAAACGAATCAAAAATGTTCCAACTCGTACCTATCGAAGGCGCGACGTCGAGGCTCGGCGCACGACGACACGCAGGCACCTGCCCGCTCCGCTCGGCGCCGCGCCCAAATTCTGCTCGCATCAGAATAACTGCCTGTCATTATGGCAACTGCTATTGAATAAGGACTTACATCACAATTATTTATTCTTCTTTGCTATCTCGGTTGTTTGCGCACAGCCGTCGTGGTCTAAGAATAAGCGCCACAGTACATATAAATATTAACAAATGTTTGTCAGGGGGCAACCCTCCTCCACCCATGGCCCCACCGACACTCGGGCCATACGGGCCGAATCGTGGGAGAACATGCACGGTCTTGCCATTTTTCGGCTTCGTGCACGCTCTTCTTGATTCCCCTACAAGTTTTTTTATCTATTTTCTTGTCCCTATTCTCGTCACTCTCCCCCTTCTGGGGCTGGGCACATTACAAAATATGCCTTCATCGCTGGGCATTCTCTCCAGCGACCACTCCAACCTACAGCGCCTTCTGTGCCATCCAAGCGCGAACTCGCGTAGCAAGTTGAAGTTCACCTCTGTTACAACCAGATCCGCGAAATACACTGGACCCACCTTCACACGTTCGATCCCATATATCAACTTCTGCCTCAGGTCATCGTACATCGTTTGGTAGTCTGGAGCGATCCATTTACGTTGCCATGTACCGATCACATCATCCTTAATGGCTCCCTTACGCCTATTAAACTTATTATATATTGTGTCAGGTGGGAGAGGGCGTGGAGGAGGCGTGGCCGGGCGTGCTGCACGCGGCCAGCTCGGGCGGGGACGCAGCGCACCCCGTATTGCTCACCGCGCGCCAGCCGGCCGGTAACACAAACCGCTTGTAGACGTCAGTTTTTTGTTCGTTATATGGCTTGTAATTAAAGTATGTATCGACCTGGCTAAAGAAAGTGCGTTCATCTCCTGCCTTCGTCGTCGTCGTGGTCGTCCACTGCTGGATATAGGCTCTTATCCAGTACATTCCCGCAACCTACATGATCGGTCCATCTTGTGGGAGGCCTACACACGCTACGTCAACCTGTTCGTGGCCGCCTTTCCAGGACTAACCCGCTACTGCGGATCACATCATTTCTGACGCGATGCGTGCGCAAAGTGCGCCCGCACACCCCAAATTTGTTTTTATTTGTTTTTGGAAGGCAAAATCCACTGGCTGTTTTATCGCGCGGCGAAAAGTTCATAGTCAGTGCACGCCTGGGTTTTTATGGCACTTAAACGCCCGTAGAGCGAAAAGTAGTAGCGTGTAAGTATTGCGTAGATTGTTGGTATTTTTGCGTGCAGGCGTGACGACGTGGCAGCTGCCGTACGAGGCGGGCGGCGCGCCGCTCCTGCGCCTGCAGCGCACGCTCTGCCCCGCCGACACGGCGCGCGGCCCCGTGCCACCCGACTGCGGTACGCCATACCAAATCCTTACACCATACCAAATAAAAAGGCATCAGCTTACGGCTGCTGATTATATGATGTCACGGCGAACCATTTTCCATACATTGTTTAAATTTTATATCAGAAGTTTTGAAGATCAAAATTTTATTCTCTGACATATCTTGGCTTATAAATCTTAGTTATGTCTTTAAACCGTATGATTTCATTAATATTATGCATTATTTTCGTGAGCATGCATAATTACCGTAAATATTCGAGCAATATGTATTGCATGCATATCGGCGCGGAGCAGACGGCGCTGGCGCGGTCGCGACGCGGGGCCTCTCGCTGCATGTGTCGTCGTCGTGCGGCGCGCAGCTGCTCGTGCAGCTGGAGGTGCGCCGGCCGCAGCTGTGGCGCCTGCCCTTCTCCGAGCCGGTCGCGCTAGCCGCCAAGCAGGTACGGAATATGCACATTCACAATGTAGAATATCCGCGCCGATCGCCGAGACAAAGTTGCCGGCCACGAAGCACCGGAACTAAGTGCGAGCTCGTGTTCGTCATATATTAACCACTCGTAAATATTATAGAACCCCTGGTACATAATCAAAAGTATTTTCTTAATTTGTACAAAAGCAGTTTGCCATGCAATTAACATTATCATTATTATTTTGAATATTTAAATTGTTAATTATTTAATTTTCTGTAGATCATTTTTTTGTTTAAAAATTGTTATTTAGCTTAACTACCAATTCAAGTATCCACAGTAAAGAGCCTGTAATTGTGGTTTAAACTGTAAGTGCCCTGCCACTAAGTGCAAATCGTGTAACTGCAAAGGCTAGCTGAAAATCATCGAGGCTAGCCTCGGTCGTCTATGCGCAAGCTGAACTAGCTACTCGTTGCCAGATCCTATTTTTTTTCTCTCAATCTAATCTAATAATAATCTCTAATAGTTCATAAGTTTTTTATTTATTTTTGGTGCAATAAAACGTTATTCTATTCTACCAATGGCGTGTGTTTGTGTAGACGGCGCCGCAGGTGGTGTACTACCAGTTCGAGGAGGCGCAACGCAGCGTGCGGCTCGAGCTGCAGTCCGAGGACGACTTGTGCGTGTCCGTGTCCGTGCAGAACTACACGGTGAGTAGCGGCGGGGCGGGGGGCGGGGACGCGGCGCCGCGCTCCTGAGCGACCACTAACTCCGTGTCTGTGTGCTACAGTGCCCGATCGCGCAATCGCTGGCGGACATCGGCGCGACGGGGATCCGCATGACGATGCAGCGCTCCGCCGCCGTGCAGCTCTCGGTGAGCGCCAACGCCCGCAAGACATCGCGTGCACCCCCCCTCTACTCCACACACAAATTCCAAATTTAAATTAGGACAGATTTTCTAAATTGTACTGTTATTTAACCTTTCCGCTACAGCAGTGTGCTCCGTAGGAGTGACACCATTGAACGGGCCACTGTAATAACACAGATATGATCGTTGTATACTATGCGTAGAAATAAACACATCGTGGGGTGTCAATGGGTGGTCATGGTCAAGTGTTTTACACTGACGTCGCCTATAGGCAACACTCGTACACATAGATCGTCACGCGGATGTCGTCTATAGGCGATGCTCGTACACATAGATCGTCACGCGGATGTCGCCTATAGGCGATGCTCGT
>DWLR01004895.1:0-11551 GCA_018246295.1 Papilio alexanor hazarajatica | reverse complement strand
ATTAAGTACGAGACTAAGTTACAGTTCCTCTAACTCTAATATAAGACCAAAGTATGATTTGAAATAAGAGACAAAGAGTGGGTGGGGACTTACGCCAAAGGAACATTCATTTTCATATTATAATGAGGGTATACAGCACATATTACATTTTCAAACTAGGTCAAATTCCCAATTAAATACTACATTTTACTAGATTGTTCAACATTATCCGATAGTTTATTATTTCTGCATCCGCATTTACATAGCAGGAGAAATCTGTGCATTGTTACTTAGACTTAAGGGTACAATATGCGTATAGTAAATTTAAATAACAGAACAAAGAAGTGAAAATATTTACATTAGACCTCACAGAATACTAGTATGTAACGTACGGTAAACATTATGAATATTTCTTCCTTGGCATCACAGCTTTCTCTTTTGCTTTATCATCATTGCAGTTGAGTAATACTTGCGGGGTGTTTTCGGTGACTGCACCTTTTAGAGTCACTGTGCCGTCATAATTTTAAACACTTCTGCAATCAACGATATTAGAATACATAAAAAGAAATGCAATGGTTAACAATAATAACATAGCGATAATAAACCAGGAAACACGATTTGTACGGCGGTTTGTTTGTGGCTTGCGTATGCATGGAGACAAATTTCCGACACAATATATTTATATCAGAACGGTATTGGCAATATGCCGATGATCTAAATACGATTGGATGGGATTGTTTGCACTTAATTTCCTATAAGTTTAAGGCTATTACCACTTAAGTAACTAAGCAAATAAATTTAGGTCAGAACTTATGCTCACGTCATATCGTATGTCAACACGAGATCATATATTCATAGTCTAAAATACGCATATTTTCTTCATTCATTTTCATTTCTTTCATCATATCTCTTACCTCAGGGGCAACCTCTCACTGATGATTAGACTGATCTTTGGTTCACCTAAAATCGATATGTTTATCCCAAAAACCCTTCATTTATTTTTGGTTCTTTAAGTAACAATTTTGTCCGCAGCAGTATATGCCCAAATTCCGAATTCAGAATATCAGTTAGTAGCTGTCGAAGAAAATTTAGACAATGTTGGAGAGGTCGGTTTTGATGAAGTAGGTGGTATTGGTGAAGGAGGTGGCATTACAGCTGGCCTTGAAGATTCAAACGAACCTAATAACTATGAAGTTCCGAGGAACTACGACGAAGACAGCGAAGTGATAACTGGTGTGACGGATTCCGACAGCAATATTGGCAATATCGACGTCGCTCGACAAGCGTACGTTCAGGCGCCAGCGGACCAGTACGAATCTCAATCCGCCTCAAAGTCATTTAACGCAAGATGTTTGGAGAAGAATGAACGCTACCCGGTACCAGGAAGCTGTGATAGATATATTGAATGTCTGGTAAGTATATGTTTTATTACAGTCTTAGAAACAATCTGCAATAATGATAGCAAGAGAAATATTCATTTACGACGCTGTGGACGTCTTTTTGCCCCGTAACAGTATTGTAGAAATATTAAACAATATTGCACCGTCCTGCTTTTAGCATTGCAGTTACATTGTAAGTGATAAGTCTGAAAACCTATTCAGATAACGTTTAATGCGATCTTATACCTGATGAAGAGAGTAAGCTCGTTTTTTTGTGGAATTTTAAATTGCCAATGTACTAGTCATGTGTTGTCCATACTAATTTTATATTTCTGTAAACAGAACGGTACTGCGGAAGAGAAGCTATGCCCCGATGGTCTGCGCTACAACCCCAACGTGAGGTTCAACGTGTACCCTTGCCAGTATCCCACTGATGTGCAGTGTCTCGCACGCTCATCCTTACGTAAGTATCGAAAACTTTTGCTCTTTCTTGGAAAAGCAATCAGCTGCCGTATGGTTTACCTCGAAAAATCACGAACTCACTTAAGGCGTTAAGTAGATGTGTATATGTTTGTGCGTTTCGTCTAATTTTTAGGCACCCTCAGGTCTCCATATTCTGCCGCCTCCCCGTTTATTCGTTTGAGTCCTTTTACAATAAAAATCATACTACTCGCAAATGCTTCAGCTCAGATAAACTATAAAATAACTATTATTACCTCTAAAGCCTAAAGATTATAAACTATAGTGACTTTTCCAGTCATAATTTAAGAATGCAGAATTAATAGGATGCAACTGTAAAAGAGCCTTAAAGATGTTGCAAACATTATTCATGTATTTACTGTCACTAGACTTTATTAGGCACTTCATAATTACATTGTTAATGCTATAAATGCAATGTTTATGTGCAAAACAATTCACCTTTGCTCTTTTCTGTAGCTTTTGAAAGACTATTCTATTTTAATTAATCGATTACGAATTTTAAATAGTATATTGTTCATAATATTTTTATCTTTTTAATTAAAGAAGTATTAGTCACATTAAATGAAACAAACATAAGATTTATATATTTATTTAAACAAACATAACATACGAATAAAAATAACAAAAAATAATGCATGCCAAGCCAAAGAATTTTGTATTGTTTTTAAAACGTCAGAAAAAAATACAAAAATCATGTAGCGTAAAAGTAACAAATTTGATATGTTTAAATGCACGTAGAATTACAAAAAAAAAAAATGATAACTCAAGTTGCTTGTTCTAAGAGCCAGAAACTATTTATTATACATATTTCTAAATTCTTTTAAATGTTAAAGCACGCTTCAAACACGAAATTAGTTAATACATGCACGCAACTACTAAATAATAATTACATAAAATAATCATTTGTTATTTATGAAAAAATACAGTAACAGAAAACTCAATAAAAGAAAAAAAAAATAACAAAAGAAAATCAACTGCTTTAAGATTTTTCAATACGAAATCTCACCTATAAAGGTCAGATTCTCGACATCTTCCAAAAAGCTTGTATTCTTAATACTCATTCTTCATTTACTACGAATAATTTGGCAGTATGATAAGTACATGTTGTAAATAATAGGCGTACGCGACTTTAAAATTTAATCTATGATTAGGTTTAGTTTCTTTAATATTTTTTTACTTAAAATTTTAATAAAAATAAATGAGAGCAAAAAAAAATAATTAAAAACAGGTTCGTAGTACAGAAAATTATTGGTGATATCATTAAGGATTTAGCCCTAAATCTCAAGAAATATTAAAATTACAGACGATAATGTAAGGTCCAACGAATTAAAAATTTAACGTATTTTTCCCAGGCAATCCGATATGTTGATGTTTTATATTTTTTTAAAGTTTTTTCTTAACCATCTAGTTTTACAAGTTTTCTATGATTATAACAATAGTTTATTTCAATTGTAGTACATCTTTAAAAATCCATTAAAATTCCTTTCGAAGGTATTCGTCATTATTGAAATTGTAATTGCTTAACGTTACAAACGCTTCCTGTATTCTTATTAAATGTAATGATGTAATTTAATAAGAATTACATCTTGTTCTTTTTCAATTTATAAGAATATAGTCCAAGTATAGAAAATAAATAAAATTTAAATACCTACGATTGTCATAAGAAACTTGAATTCAAGAAATACATTCTGCGAAAGGCTTACCCTCGCTGTCTATCCGTTCAAAAACTATCGTGTACTCTACATAATTTTTGCAATTTTTCCAAAATCTTGTATTACAAACAGTTTAGTTTACAGATAGTTTAAGTCATACAGAAATCAAAAAATAAAAACTGTCACATAGTTAAATTACCAGTCAATATTGATTCAGTCAATATTCATGTACGATTATAATGCGATGAACATGTTCCAAAGAAGTATTAAATAGTTTTCTTGGATAAAATAAAAAGGATTTAACAAGAACGTAATGACTTCAATTTGTAAAATTACAGAACCAGCTCAGCCAACGGCTGACTGCCCTCACCAGTTCGGATACTTCAAGATTGGCGATGCTAAGAACTGTAGCGGGTTCAGGAACTGCGTGAACGGCGTGGGGTACGACTTCACCTGCCCCGAGGGCCTGGCATTCAGCTCTGATACATATAGGTGCGAGTGGCCTGACCAGGTCGCCGAATGTGACGCAGAAGGTAATATATTTTTTGCCCGGTGGATTATGTTTTTCGCGGGTATGTCAGTATGTTTGTTTGTATGCATGTCTATATGTCCATGTGTACGTTCCATTGTGACCTCTCAGAGCCTAAACAGTCTGACCGATTTTGAAGAGTGGGGTGTCATCCGATTCGTAATACGCTTGGGGTGTCTTAGGAGGTCTTACAGTAAGTCCGGCTTATTGTTTTTTTGTTATTTAATTAATTACTAGTTTAATGTCAACTAGCCTTGACCACAATTCCAACTGATGTTAAGTGGTGACGTGGTCGAGAGATGTTATGCACTTGTTTAGTAAGACATGTAGATAGATTACGTCAGTGTGACGTATACTATATGTATGTTTGGGTTATGTAACCCATAGGGGTTGGTAAGTTTAATTCAGATAACCCAGTGAGGTAGGCGAAGATTCCGGACTTCCATTTGGCACAATCCTACCTCACGTACACCGTAGGTAAACAACCTTGAAATTTTAAATGCAAAATATTCAAATTTAAAACAATTTATTATTATATTTCAGAGACTGCTCATAATCTGTACGAGCACTTCATTATGCCAAATCAAATCAATATAATTAAGAATATTAATTTTCCGCTCAAAATTAAACTCACCCCGGATTCATTCTATGACATTTGGACGCCATTAAAAAAACCTATTCTATGTTAGGAGACCGATCATGCTACTGACCTATGTGAACACGTTTTTAACGCCAGTTCGCATACTTTTTTGCAATAATAATACAATCTGATTTAAATAAAATTTAGCAGTTTGTATTTTTATAGGGCATACATTATTATAAGAAGTGTTCTTAACCGACCAGTATATAATTGATGTATAAATATAGAATAAATATGAGAGGTGTGCCAGGATTGCTGAACGGAAATCCGTAATCACTGCCTACCCCTTTGACACACACTTCGACACGGGCGTGAGTGCATATTTATTTAATATTCCACATAGCGCATTAGTTTTCGTTATATCTAAAATTATACGTGTTAGCCTGTTAAATATTTTCTATAAACCTACAAACCCCAGTAAAGTGAATAATAATATTTTTATGTAAGCCAAAAGGAAAATTGTATAATTACATTAAGCGACATTCTTTGTAACCTGAAAAGTTTACGTGTTATTTAGCTAAACAAATGCTAGAGGATGATCCAAGACCATAGTCAGATAGGCGGACTTGAACCCACGATAGTGATTCGCAATTCATACCCTTCGCCATTAGACTATGACTAGGGTACCTAGTGATTCCATTTAAGTATGACGTGGGTGGGACCTTCAAGAGAAGGGTGAATAGGCTATATTTAAATTAGCGCGTACCATCTTTCGACCACATGATCGCTTAACATTACGAGAGACTGTGGTCAAGTGCTAGTTTATTCCTTATAAAAAAAATTAGTAAACTTGCAATGCGGATCAGGGTTCATGTCCTATCCACCCCAATAAGAATATTAAGTTATAAAAAGAATTAACATATTTCATAGTAATTATGCTTATATTGTTTATATTTTCAGCCTTCCTCGGCTTCAAGTGCCCTGAGGTGCCGATATCTAAGGAGCTTGGACCTCCCGCCGGTTACAGGTTTTATAGGTAAGAAATCGAAATAAACAAATTAAACAAATCAACTTTCACAACCATAAACCAACTTAAGTAATGTAGTAATTAAAGAATAAGTAGGAAGAACAATGTTGTAACAATACAATTTGTTTTCTATTGGTTGCTGTTTGCCTTGATATGGGATCTATAGTTATTATATGTATGTTAAAACTTCGGCTTAGACAGATGCTACGTGCACATAGTATGCGCAATTATTCAACGCGTCGCCAGCCGGCTTAGTAGTTGAGGTCACTAGGCTTATCCCTCTCAAGTTATGATGCGATGATACGATTTGCTACCTACTTCGAATTTCAAATTTTTGTGATTCTACAGCTAGTGCAGATGATTCGCCACAAAAATCAATGACAAGTACAAGTAATCAAAACTAGTCTAATCCCACGAGTTAGGTTATGAGCTAGCCCTAAAATCCCTTTAGTAGTTTTTGAGAGAACAAATAAATAATCAAATATTTTCTCTTTATTAGTGTCCTTTATTAGTATAATAATCAATTCAAAGGTCGTTGGAAATAAAAAGACATGAAAAAGAAACATGTTCCGACTAGTTTTAGGTTGATAAGGCATGTTATATACGCTATATTTAGTACTTATCGACATAGAAACAAGTCAAGCCGGTGCTTTTTGCAAATGATTAATAATGGTTGACATTCTTCTGAAAACATGGTATTCTGGGATATAGTTGCCTTACTTCCATCTGAATATTTAAATCTTTAATCATATATCATTATTCGATTCACATTTCTATACGGTATTAAACCTTACGGTAAGCGTATAGTATTTCCCTTTTTCCTGTAAATGTTGTATTGTTTATGTCTCTCGAAATTGCTACGTCACTGAGAAAAAAGTTCTAAATCAGGCGTTTTGTTAATTTCAGCAGGTTTATAAGTACATCTGGTCTAGAGCGATTAATTTTCATTCAACAATAACTTAAAAAAATGGCGAAGTTCATTTTTTTGAATCGTTTTTTTAAATCAAATTAACGTCAAAGTGCTTAGGCTTATTGCTACCTAAATTATTTCTTTAACGGTGACATTAATAGTTAAATAACATACAATAGTGATGCTTCAACGGTATAATTTACAGTATAATACGCAAATGGGTGATTAAAATAATGTTACTTTATAAAGAGAACCGGTTGCCCAATACGACCGGTCATTCGGTGTCAGGTCGCGGCTAAATGTCAACGGATGATAATCGACCTTGCGGTTATATAACCGCTGTTTGTTAGAAATATCAGCCGTTAAACGTTTGCACAAGTCCTATTCGGTATTCTACGACGTTCAGAGAGCCTATCACAATTTGATTAATACTATCACAATATATTACTGTTAAGATTTTTGTCTTCTATAATATAATATGTGTAATGTAAAAGATCTGTTCGCTATCGAAGAACGCAATATTTGTATAAAATAGTATAAAGTCAGTAGTATATAGCTTTTCAAACGAATCTTTAATGAGTAGCCTCCTTGAGTTGCTTTTAAATATGCAATACAACCACGACGAATAATCCTAATACAGGATAGATATGAGTATATGCCACCGCGGACTTTTTGTAGACCTATAAAAGAGGAATATCCTACCATACATTATTTTATTACATCTCAAAGGGCGGCTTGGCTTTTTCTGACATTGCCAACAATTATCCTCATAATTCATCCAATTTACAAAAAAAATCTTTACAAATTATACACCTAAACTTTCCTCGTAAATCACTCTGTCTAATGGTGAAAACCACATGAAAATCCGATCAGAAACGTTTCTGTTTATAGCGCACAGACATACAGACTCGCCGAGGGACTTTGTTTTATAATAGGTAGCGATATGAAAAAAAAAATTGTCATTTTCAGATCTGCAGCTGACTGTCAGAAATATTTCCTTTGCATCGACGGCAAGCCGCGCGGTCTGAGTTGCGGTGGATATTCTGCCTTTGATGAGGTGATAGGGTCCTGTGTCGCAGCAGATGACATCGAGGCCTGCCCCGCCGAGCTGAAGAGCGCCGCAGCCCGCTCCAGGGTCGCGGAGGAGCAACGAAGGGCCGCCGAAGAAGCTCTCACCAAGAAGTGGGTTAAAGGCCAACCCATCATCAGCACAGTCGGTCCTTCAAGATACGAATACAACACCTCACCGCCAAGATACGAACGACTCTACAGCACGGTCACGCCAGAATTATACGGAGAGTACGTGACCCCGACCGGTGCTGAACCTTTATACGTCGAGGAAAACATCTAAACCCAATTTAAGTCCTAATTACATATGTCAACTACGTTCAGTGATACTTCGTCTAGTGTAGTATAATGTTATTGTATGATAATAAAACCGATCAGAATGTAATAGTCATTTTTAATATTAACATTTTATAATTTAAAACTTTACTTTTATTTACATCATTCCAACACATAATGTGACACACGAATTCTAATTAGCAGCTGTACATTGATGTTAGTCAATTGTCAATTTGATTAATCAATGATGATGGTACAGTTAAATAATTATTAAATTAACTGTATAATTCCAACAGTTTTATAGATGCTAGATGATATTTTATTTTAATTCACCTTGGAGTTATAAACATTAAACTAATGCTACATCGTTTAATTGATGAATCGGTTATTGCTTATCACAATCAAGTGATAATCAATAATATAAGCTAACAGGAGTTGCCGGGGACATATATAATAACTTCGCATTCACACAACACGAAACTAATTGGTGTTTTACCAGTTCGAAAGAAATCTGTATCAATGAAACTTGTACAAATTATATCTGACTCACAAAGAAGTGTAACGTTTGAAACATTTAAATTTTTTTTGAGTAGAAGCGGAGAAAGCTCAAATGTTTATAAAATGTCATAAAAATACTTACATCAAATAAAATAAAATACATTCTTAATATTTAAACATTAAAGTTATCTTGAAATCAACTTGTGTAATTTAATCATACTAGAAAACATTATACGAGTATTGCGTGTTTTTTTTTTATACAAGAAGGTGGCAAACGAGTATAGCGGCCACCTAAATGACCGCTACCCATAGACATCAACAACAAGCATTTGCGAGTTGCAGATGAGTCTTTAATAGATAGTGGAGGGCATATACAGAAAAATGGACATTCCATTCTCCTGTCCATCCCCTTTCCCATCAAATCCTCTTTTCCCTTCTACCTTTTCCTCATTAGAAAAGAATGGGAAGGGAAAGAAGATTGAAATTGGGCCTCCGCCACTTTAACCATCAGTCGAAACGAACGACGAATAATTCTATGGTCTGTCGCCTCTCTTCAAAGGTGCGTGTGAGGTTAGCCTTTAAAAATCTTGGAAAATAGTAGGCAAGAATTTGACATGTCGTTAAATATAACGTTTAACCGTACTTACTTCCTTATCGTCGAGTTTCTTTATTTTATAATGAATAAACTAGTGCTACGATCTCAACTGATATTAAGTGGTGCTGTAGTAGATGGCAACACTAGTTTAGTAACAGCCTATTGATCGATATCGAGATTTTATATCCATAATATCACCATCTTATCATAGATCTTTATCCTCTTGAATATCGTGTAATCTGTAATACGTTGGAGAGGTCAGGTCATAATTCAGGTCTGGTCACCACAGGGCGTAATTTGACAACTAATTTAACTACTATTATAAATTTATGAGGTAATTACTAATTGTAACAATTAGAACAGCATTTTTACATATAAATTGAGAACGCTAAATAATTCGTCTATCATTTGCTAAAAACTCTAGGAAAGAGTCAATAGTTATTTATAAACATGTTTTTCTTCGCTTGCTTCGCCCTTTTTGCTGCGGTGTCGAGTAAGTTTTTATTTTTAATTATTAATTAATTAATTTCATACTTTTGGGGTATTTAAGTTGTCGGGTCTTTATTTTATGAGACTTGAACTTCACTTGAATCTATTCCAAGGGTTAATTAAATTTAATATAATATTATTTTATTGATAAATAATGTTGGACCTGTCCAAGCTCTAATAACTATTTTGTGTACCATTATCATAGTGTAGAAGGGTTTAAATGTTGTTTAATAAATATTTTTATGTATTTAAGACGCTGTACAAGTCGTGCCGTACGGCGCGGTGGGAGATGAGGTGTGCAAGGAATATAACACCTATTACAAGATACAGGGCAGCTGCGATTCCTACGTAGAGTGCAACGTGAGTTAACGCCACTTGTAACATAAAATGTAACAATATATTTGTGTCAGTGTATAATTTAATGTACATTTAAATGCGCTCCGACAGGCATACAAGGCAACGTACAAGACGTGTCCCGACGGGCTGTACTTCATCCGCGACGTGCAGTGGCCCGCGTATCCCTGCGCGTACCCGTCGGACGCGCAGTGCGACTACAACGACCAGCCTCGTGAGTACTGCGTACTCTCACTGTACACTGGGTATAATACTTTGAACTGATGCAAATATATTGTGAATGCTTTGTTCTGTGCAGAGCAAGCTGTATCGTCGGCGGAGTGCAAGACCCAGTACGGGTTCTTCGCGTCGCCGCTAGCGACCCGCTCCGACTGCGGCAAGTACCGAATGTGCGTGGGGGGCAAGGCCTTCGAGATGGAGTGCGCGATGGGCCTGGCCTTCAACCCCGAGACTGGCCGCTGCGACTGGCCCGACCTCGTGCCGAGCTGCAGCGCTGAGGGTACTCCCCCACCTGCTTGTTCAATGTATAGTATATAGCGACGTTTTGATCTGTTCATAATATTCTGTTGTTTGATCACAGAGTTCCTTGGCTTCAAGTGCCCGCCGGCGACCTACGATGAGTTTGGCAAGGCGTACGTCGTAAACTTTAGGTGAGTGTTGTCTCGGAGCATTGTTGTGTGCACTGAGCTGAGCGAGCAATGTGCTGACTGCTGAACGTGTTGTCTGTATGCGCAGCATCCAGGGGAGCTGCCACTACTTCTTCGCGTGCATGGAAGACGTGGCGCGTCTGCTGGTGTGCGACCGCGGCTTCGCGTTCGACGTCACCGTCAACCGCTGCGTCGACGCCACCAAAGTCCAGTGCAAGGAGGGATAAGCAATTATAATAAATGCAATTTATATTTATTTATTGAAATAAAATTTAAATTATTCATCAAAATCTTGTTTTTATTATAATAAATAAAAAAATAAATTTCTCCTTTATAAATAATGAGATCAAAAATAGAACTTCTCATTTTAGCGGGGATTACACGTGAGACTTAAATGGACATAGGCAAACACATTACTCGGTGCATGAGAGTAACGCACTCTAGAATGACGATCACGTGCAGAATGACACAGCATGAGGGAGACTTCCATCAGATCAATCGACGCGACGGCCAATTTGAGAAGAACTCAAGAATTGAGACTCTAAGATTCCGCAACAACAACATCTGTTCTACGAATGGCCCGCTCAACCTCACAGAAGACAGGCATCAAGTAGAAATATTTTGCATTTCGTATAATGCATAAGGTGCCGTAGGCCTAATTCTATTTCTGTGCTCCTTTCAATCCTTTTCTAGTAAGAAAATGATTGGAAAGGAAAAGAGGGTTTGATAAAGGAAGAAATGGATAGGAGAATGAAATATCCATGTTATGCTTGTCTCCTCTATCTATAAAAAGTAAATGTAATCAATTAAAAATCGTACGTCATTTTTTTCGAATGCACTATTAAGCATCATTCAAATAAAGGTATTATAATTTTGACTTTAGGTTTCCTAATTTTTAATGGATTATTATTTAAAATGTAGATTATAATTTTCAAACGATTTAGTATTTTACACTAACAACACTTTTGAAGATATCGAAGTAATAATTTTTAACGTTTTTAACCGACTTTTGGAAATAATAAAAAGTTATTATTTGTAATTTATTACTTTGAAATACATATCAAATAAATAAACATACAAAATAATAA